>BRZM01001650.1:17567-39494 GCA_033238685.1 Lates japonicus | reverse complement strand
CCCAGTTTTAATGTAGACATGAAGGCATTATGTGTGCCAACCGACTCCATCACTGCTCACTACTGTCCAATAAAAGAAAAAAAGAGCACAAATGCATATAGAAAAAAAATGTAAAAATCTTTTGTGTCCAGTATATTAGGCAGCATAGTTGCCTTCAGGCGAAAATACAGTCTGAAGATGGGGTATGCTTGAAAACACAATGAATTTTTAAAAATTAGGTCTCTTCTTGAGGGCATTCACGGCTGTTCACACAAAAATGATGGATATAGTTGTGTGAAGAATGCTTGAGGGAGAAGGTAAAACCCTGCTGCTTTAATGCCACCACACAGCAAGTCAAGAACTGTGTGAAGGTGGTGTGTGTGTGTGGGGCTGTTGAGTGGGAAAGTTATAAAAATTGTTGGACACAGTGCTATGTGGTGGACTACAAAGACCTAAGACCTGGTTCGATTAGGGCCAGTTCCACTGATTTTACATTCAGATAGTTATAGTTTTCGTGTTTTTTTCCTTTCATTCAGTTCTACAAGTATTTTCCAAAGGACATTGTCAAGCTAAGCAAAAGACTGGCTTCTCTCTGAATTAGCCTGGCTCCTACAGAAGCATATTTATTTCATCAGAAAACTGTGCACTTTCTTGTTAGAATGAGAAAATTGAATCCTTTCATATTTTATCAAAAACTGAAGACTCTACAGTGAGTGACACACAGATTCAAAGTTAGGTTGAGGATCATTTGCCAAGATTCTGTCATGTTAATGGATTTACCCAAGAATAATGGCTTTAAAGTCTGTGAGCAATAACAGCTGCTATAGTAACAACTGATTATTTATAATAAATGTTCAAACAGATATTTTGTCAGTGTGTCTGTGATTTTATAGGCTGTCTTTGCTTTCATTCCATGCAAGTAGCTGAATTGGTGTGACAATATTGTTACATACACCTTTGCATGCTTCGGTAAAGTACAAGCTAAGGGAACATCATTATATTGAGAATGGATCATCATCATTTTGCATCATCCCTGACAGGTGTCAGGTCACACAACTGTATCAATCAATTGTGATGCATTTTGGGATCACTAACTAAAAGTAATGTACATGCCATAGATGCCATTCATTTAATTGCAATGTGTGGATATTTGAGTGCTGTATATAGTGCATAAATTTCACATTGAGAGTTTGAACAACATTTGATTTTCTTTCAATGCTCAGTGAACGTTCCACAAATGTCAAAACTGTAGGGTTTGGGGAACATTCTCTGAACTGAACAGTGAAGTTCCCTCACTACCCGTCCATTTGACTCCAAGCTTCATGGGTTTATCGCTGAGGACCCAGGGAAGTGCAGCATAGACTGTGAAGTTTTATGGTTGAGTTCTCGAGAAAGCTTCAAACATCACTTTTCTACATGTTACTTGACTTGAAGAAAGAGGCAGAACTACAATACAAGGGCAGTGCAGCACCTGAACAATTTACAGCACACACATGCCAGGGTGTTGAGAAAGACAGAACTCAACTGCAACATCACTTCCTACACCATCACTGAGACACCAGCAGAGCAGCTAGCTCCAGCACTAACAAGCTGCAGGCCAAGCAATGGATTAACATAGGCCAAGCAATCAGTGAGGCACATTCTGAACAGGCATTGCACTCGTCCTGATTCTAGTGTTTACTGGCTCATACATTAAAATTCATATGACACCATACACTACCGACTCTGTGGTAACTGACCCACTGTCTATTGTGATGGCAGCAGGGTCACCTGACTGCAGCAGGCGTTCCTTTCCCTGCAACTTCCTCCAGCTGCTCCTGGGAGGTCGGTGACGGAAACTGCACCTCGCAGAGTTGGGAGATTTTCCTCTCCAATGTTGTCCTGTCCTCCTCCACATCACAGTCATACCACCAATCACTGGCTATACCACTTCAGAATATAAGCAAGTACTTATAATAGATGTAATGCAATTAATTCAACAGAAATGATATCAATCATTAGGGTTAACTAATAGTTGAACTGTTATTAATTGGTTTCACAAAACATTACACTGTAAACATTGCATCATTTTTGGGTTAATCTGTCGCCACTATGCAGTGCAACAATATATAACAAAAGTCAAAATTTGTTCATATTAGTCCTCAAAACCAGATCATAATAAATGCACTCGTTAGCTAGTTGTCTTTCTGATCACAACACAGTGCTAATTCAGATTCCACACTGTGAACCCAGATTTTGTTTTAATTCTACATGTTTAGCTGTCATTAATTCTCATTTTATATTTTGTAAAATCGGGGACTCAAAACAAAATAATATTAGTTGTTTGCACTATTCAGCTGAAATATACAGTCAAGTGAACATATTTAGCAGAGATAACTAGGGATGTTTCATTTTTGTATACAGAAGGGGCAGAGCGCTCCAAATTTGAACCCAGCAATACGTGATGACAAGACCGGTGAGAGGATTCCGGTGGGTGCTGTGTCCAGCTGAGAACACTGCTGCAGATAGCTTTTTTGGGAAATTATTATCAAACCGGTCAACCTTGTACAAGTCAGATAACCTGTCAGTCAGTTCAGTGTAAATGCTAATGTTTTCATATAACTTAGTTTAACTTAGTTTACTGTCACTGATGTGTGCTGACTTTTTTAGTTTTTCTGTCGGTCCGCGGCTTGAAAAGATAATTTGAAAATATTTACTGTGAAAGGTCATTCACCTAAACACCAGGCCAGCAGTAACAATGTTGGATAAGCGATAACGACATTTTCACATTAGTGATAAGTTAGCATGCTAACTTGAAGGCTTTATATCGGCTTGTGGCTTAAACTGCCAATATGAGTCACCCGGTAAACACTGCGTTATCTTAACGTTAATGACAGTGTGATAACGGTAACGTTTTTTTCTGTAGGTTCGTGATTGAAAAGGGTCAAATGTTGTTAACTCTTCAGGTAAATGCTAACGTTAGCTCAACAATGTGAACCACGACTTTTCTGTCAACTCGTGGATTTAAACATTTGTCATTCATTTGAAAAAGCTGTGGGTCTTTGAACGTATACCAACTAAGATGTAGCATGTAAGTTTGTGTGCTCATAGTTGCTTCAGTATTTTAAAGTAGGGAGAGTGGGGTAATATGAGCCATTTTTTACTTATGTTGTCCTGGAGGTAAGGAAAAATGACAGAAATAGAATTGAAACATATAACTTTATTTCAGGATGTCTCCTATCAAATGAAATTATCAAAATGCATCTCTGACAAAGCTGCCCAAAATAATGACTTCTCAAAAAAAAGTGCTCCTGTGGCTCAACTTGCCCCAGGTAAGGGGTAAGTTGAACCATGTCAGTGGGGTAAATTGACCATCTGAGTTTTAAACCTGAGCATATTGTGCTAACAACAGGTTTTAACAGTTTTGAACTTGTGAGAACAAAAGATTTTAGCAGTTTTGAACTTATCAGAACAAATCACCAGTTCCTTTCAAAACAAACCACCAGTTAGTCTGTAAACCATTTAACCATTTAATCAAAACAACTATTCAATGTTCCAACTGTCAAGGTTGCAGGGGAAAATGAACTGTTGCTCCCGCCTTGCAGTTCCTCCAGCTGTTTGAGGTTGTGGTAGCCTCTTCAGCACATCACTCCGTGGGAAAGATGCCTCATCCTTTTCCTTGAATGCAAAGGTGGGTTTCTTATTGCCTGTGATCGCTCGGATTCTTCTGAGAAATCTGGCACTCACTTCGTTGCCCTCAAGGCTGTCAACCAAGCCAATGTAATGGTGGATCATGCATTTGGATACAAATTTTACGATGACAAAGTCACCAACTACCAGATCTGAGACATCTGGTTCACTTCTTTCATCGCTTGAGCTCTCATGCTCAGAAGTGTCATCAAATGGGATGGCAACATCACTCTCTTCAGAGCTGCTTTCCACTACGTTTTTTGTCTGGCTTCGTTTCTTCTTCAGCTTTCCTTGCTCTTTGATGGTTCTTTCTGTTTTGCCTTTCTGTTTATTTTGCCTCTCTTTATGGGCACGTTCAATTTCCTGCTTTTCAGGTGTATCAGTCAGGACTCTTGTCTTCACACGCTTTCGGTTTGTTTGTTTCCTGGGCTGCTGACTTTTGGGAAAGGGTAGAATCACAGAAGGAGACACATATCCAGCAGGGCTTGGGTGTGAATTTGTGTCACTTTGTGAAGAACATGGCTGTGCAGGGCCTGGTGAAGGTAGCTCGGCAGAAAGAGAGGTTGAAACCATGGGTGCATCATCTGCAGCTGCAGCCTGCTGCTCCAGGTTGGGCCTGTCTGATACCATGGATGGCTCAAACTCTGCATCGGAGAAGACATCTCTGTTGTAAGGCAAGATCCCAGTGGATCTGAATCCAGATGCAATATTCCGTGGTGTCATCGCTGACATGAAAGCTTCATTTACACAGCCAGGGATTTGGTATATGCTTGCTGTTTTGCCTGGGTTGGATCTCATCCAACCATCAAGAGCTCTGTTGTAATAGGTCTTAAATGGACCATACACACTCTTATCCAGAGGCTGCAGCCGATGGGATGTATGGGGTGGAATTGTCAGCATAACAATACCGTTTGTTTTTGCTGTGTCCACAGCTTTCAGTGAAATGTGGGCATTCTCGGCATGATATCTTTTCTACAGTAGTTAACATATGAAAAACACACCAAACCAGTTGAGTATACTCAAATGAAATACCATTTCACATGTCAGACACCTAACTGGATTTCAGTGCCCTATGGTGGGGTAAGTTGAACCATTGGCTCAATTCACCCCATAGCCTTTGGCTCACTTTACCCCATAGCCACCATTTTGGAAAAAATGGGCTAGCTTAGAAATTAAGGCTAATCTTTAGCGAAGTGATTAGCATGATTTCATATGTTAGTAAATCACTAACATGTATAATATATCATTTTAGACCAAGATATATTTGCTTTGACATAACAGTCATTTTCCCTAATATGCAGAAAATTTACTTTGACTAGCAAAATCACTTTTTGGTGTAAAAAAATACTTACCCTTTCTCCCATGTGCTTCTCTACTTCACAGCAAGATGGAATTGATGGGTGCTTCCTGAATTAATGGTCACATGACAAAACGTGCACGGTTACCTAGATACAAGGGGTGGGTCACCTTACCCACTGGCTCATCTCACCCCACTCTCCCCTATAAGCTCAGATTCACGTGAGGTAATTTTACATTATTCTGGGTTGTAAAATGAGTTATTTTTGACAAAGGAGTCTGTTTGCGGGGGGAGGGGTCATAGTTAGGTCAGAAAAGGGCGGTTTAACATCAAGAAAGCATGTCTTACCAACTGATGAAAATATCCTAAATACTCTATAGCAGACTTACACTGTATTTTTAGTGGCAAATAAATTACTGATATGGCTATTCAGTGATTCAAAGAGGCATTTGTTAATTTTGTGCATGAATGATTTATTATTAATATTACATCTATTGACCTACTGAGCTAAACGGTGTCTTATGTTGGACCTCAGCCCATCCAAAATTGAGGACAAGACTAAATGGCTTCTTTTGTTCTATAGACAAAGGAGAGCCATTGAACCCAGTTTCCCAGGGTCCTTCACCTTTTCACACCTAGGTGTGAAATGTCCAACTCCAGCTGCCATTGGTCACTGCATGGTCCAGGACCCTTCATGTCACCAGGCCATACAAAAAGGAGAAGCACCCTTCTGTCTCTCTTCTCAGCTGACTCCTCAAGATAGATGGATAGATATATAGATGTACTTTATTGATTGATTGAAATTCTTGTGTTACAGCGGCAGAGACAATAAGAGACATCAACAATAGGTAACAACAAACATTAAGAAAAAAGTAAGAACTATAAATACTAAGTCTTTAAAATATATACAGGAGAATATATACAGGAAAGTAATTTAAGTTGCAGTGCAGTATTTTTGTCTAAGAGTGGATGTGCAAAAACTGGCAGTGAAATATATAGGAAATATGTACAATATTACAACATGTGCTACTGTTAGTGAATGAAGTGAATAGATAGTCCCAGTATTTCAGAATGTGTGTACAGGTGGCAGTGTTCATCTGACACACACAGGTGAGTTGTTGTAAAGAGCTATGGAGAATGGCAGGAATTATTTCCTGTAGCGTTCCTTGTGACGGCGGAGCTGAAGGAGTCTGTTGGAGAATGAGCTCTGCTGCCTCTGTGTTGTTTCATGAAAGGGGTGGGATGAGTCGTCCATGATGGAGAGCAGTTTGTTCAGTGATCTCTTGTCCCTCACTGACTCAAATGTCTCCATCTTGTGTCCAATGACAGTCCCAGCTTTGTGGATTAGTTTGTTGAGTCTATTGGCATCCCTGGCACTGATGCTGCTCCCCCAGCAGACTACAGCAAAGTAGATGGCACTAGCAACCACAGACTGGTAGAAGATCTCCAACATTTTGTTGCACACATTGAAGGATCTGAGCTTCCTCAGGAAATAGAGTCTGCTCATCCCTTTCTTGTACATAGCATCAGTGTTGGTGCTCCAGTCCAGTCTGTCATTCAAGTGGACACCCAGATATTTGTAGTCTGCCACAATTCCAACCTCCTCACCCATGATGGTTATGGGTCTGGTCACAGTCCTAGTCCTCCTAAAATCCACCACCAACTCCTTGGTCTTGTTGATGTTTAGGAGCAGATGATTCCTATTCTTCCTTCCTACAAAGTTATTTGTTAATCCCCTGTACTCCGACTCCTGCCCATTTCTAATACGCCCCACCACTGCAGAGTCATCAGAGAACTTCTGCAAATGGCATGATTCAGTGTTGTACTGAAAGTCTGAGGTGTATAGAGTGAACAGAAATGGAGACAGGACAGTCCCCTGATGTGCTCCTGTGTTACTGACCACCACATCAGACAGGGAGGACCCCAGCCGCACAAACTGTGGGCTATCTGATAGATAGTCAGCAATCCAGGACACGGTGGACATGCTGACACCCATCCTGAGCAGCTTCTCACTCAGCAACAAAGGCTGGATGGTATTAAAGGCACTGGAGAAATAAAAAATATGACTCTCACTGTGCCTCCACTACCAGTGTAGTGAGTGGGCACACTGCAGCAGATAGATGACAGCAAGTCTGCCAGATGGTTTCACCGACAAAAAAGTTAGCATTAACCGGCTTACTCTGGAAGGAGAACAGAGGAACTGATCTCCTCAACGTGTCGTTGAGACTACACAGCCAGGACAACCGCAGGTCAGTGGACCTTAACAGCAACAACAGGACTTGGTGAGCAGCACACCAAAGGCATCTTCTTTTTTCCCCCTGGACTTGGTAACATAACTGGGCCTAGTTTACATTACCTTGCACAGCACAGCTTGACTAAGCACAGAACTTTTCAACTTTGCCAGTATATGTATTGATTTATTTCAACATACAACTTGTGCTCTGTTGTTCTATCTGTTTGTAGTCAGGTTATGGGTTGTTAGAATTTTCACACATGTAGGTACTGTCTCACTGTCTTAAATGCGGCTTGCTAACCTCTCCCTCAGGCACTTTTTGACTGAACTCCAAATCCTTCAACTTTTACCAACTATTGGTGGGGAAATTTTGGTTGTAGTTATTAACTTAATTATTAATTAAGGTCCCAAATTGTTAGTATATCTTTTGAGAGTAATTTAATGAATATTAAATATTAAAAATTAAATAATCTGGTGCCCCAAGCTGAATGTAATTTTTCAGTTATGCTTACTTATGCACAACACTTATATTCTGTTTTTACAAGATCTTGCAAAGATGCAGAGTAAGTGTAAATATTATGAATTTATATCTGATTTGATGTACGTTTAAATGTTTTTACTTTTTGGATGACAAATGTTTATTTATTTGCAATAAACGGCACTGCAAAATTTCAATGTGGTTTTATTCTTCCCTTTTACACAATTTTGTATTTAATTAAATCTCAATCAGTAGTATCACATTGTAAGAAAATAAATTACTTCTAAGTAGAATTACTAAGTAGAATTAAATAATGTTATCTGTTTTTTGATATGTTTGCTCAACTTAAAATGTTAATTTTATGCAACCTAAGAAATAACTCATGTGAGTTAATGATTTTGAGACTACTAATGTAAACTTAAACTTTCTCTTAAATCAAATTAACATTTTATGTTAACACGACTTAACCTGTTCAATTTCACCTTGTGTAAAAACTAGAACGATTTAAGGCAACGGGTTTACAGTGCACTTCTCTCAGCTTACAGCTGCTATTAAATTACAACACATTCATCGTAAGGCACACACACTATATATTAATATGATCCTGCTGTGACAGTGACAAATGTTGCAATATTAGCACAGCCAATTACGGTGTGGCTAAAATGTGTGGTGTAACAGGCGAATGGTGAATGAAAAGTGAAACATTGGTAAACAGTATGTTCTGATACTGTACATGTCACAGTGTGCAGAGTGTCTATCTGTAGAACATGTGCTGTCCATCACTGATAATATTTTTCAGATGGCATGCAGTGGGATTTAACCATAGACTGTATATAATGATGGACGTTGTTTGGTCTGAAAAATTAAGCCAATGCGGAAGTGCCTTAAAACTGCATTCTGTTGACTGGCCAGCAGGGGGTGACACATGGTTGCAAAAAGAAGTCCTTTTGTATTGAGGTCTATGAGAAAATGGCCCTCCTTCTCACTTGAATTAATACTTCAGTAAACATTTTCTTGCTAGCTAACTAGCTCATGCTAGCATTAGCTAATAACTTAGTGTTTGCTATACTATCAGTATGGCCCCACCAGGCTGGTGACCTGTGTTAACCAAAGACTGTGGGGGTATTAAGACAACACTTGATAAAAAAGTATGTTAATCCAACATCCTCAACTCAATGGCATTTGTTTTATGGCTCTGGCAAACAAAGAATGCATGCACGGGCGGCTGTGGCTCAGGAGGTAGAGCAGTCGCCCACCAATCAGAAGGTCGGTGGTTCGATTCCCGGCTCCTCCAGTCTGCATGGGCAAGATACTGAACCCCAAATTGCCTCCGATGTGTGTGAATGTGTGTGAATGCATAGAAAAAAAGCACTTTGTATATACATGTGCTGCAGATATTATGAATGAGATGAATGTGATCTGTGGTGTGAGGGGGTGCTTTGAATTAATTGAAAAGAAGACTGAAAGCGCATATAAGTGTCAGCGAGGACTAAAGGCAGGACTCAGGCATGAGATGGCGTAAATAAAACAGACTTTGTTAAACAACAAGGATTCTCTCATGGTGACAAAACAGAGGCTATAAAACACAAATGGATAAGATAACAAAACAAAGGTCACTCTCAAAGGAGGCAGGAAGCAAAGGCTGGCGAAAAGATTTAACAAAAAACACTCCAATAGGAGAAAAACCAGAAAAGCTCTAAATAAAGCTCTCTCCTAAAAAGCAGGACCTAAGAAATGCTATGAACATAGCAGGTACAAAAGTGAAGTATCAAAGGAAATCAAACAACTAAGAAAGTACTCTAAGGCTAAGGCAAGAAACTGAGATATCAAATTTACAAACAAAATCACTTACAGGAAGACAATGACTTCCTGGAGGCAACACTGTGGCTGTGGTTAAGCTGGGTAAGTCGGCGTGAGCGGACAAGACACTCTGGCACAAGACAAGGAGACACAGACTATTATTTAAACACCACAGAGTAATGGGAAACAGGTGGAGACAATGAGTAATCAGGACACACAGGTGACACATGAGGAGGAGCAGGAAGTGTTCTGGAAACGAGAGGAGAGTAAATCCTTCCATAAAACAGAAATGACAGGGCCAAAATCCCAAGACAGACAAACCTCACCGCAGTGAAACTGAAACCCCCAGCAGGACCCGGCTGCAGGCCGGTCCAGACTTATCAGGATGGTCATGGTCGAAGTCTTCAATGAACTGTCAGGTCCAAGATGAATCGTGAGGGAACCCACTGTCTCTCCTCCGGTCCATAACCCTCCCAGTCCACCAAGTATTGTTTGCCCCGGCCCCGGCTGCGTACTGCCAGCAGCTTCTTGACTTTGTAGACGGGGCCTCCGTCAACCACCTCTGGAGGAGGAGGGGGGCGGGGGGGGTCGGGACCATGGGGCTCACCTTGACTGGCTTTACCTGACTTACATGAAAAGTGGGGTGGACGCGGAGGGATCGGGGCAGGCGAAGGCGAACAGCTGCAGGACCGATGATCTTGGTGATGGGAAACGGACCCACGAAGCGCGGTGCCAGCTTCCTGGAAGGGACTCTGAGGTGGAGGTTCTTGGCCGAGAGCCACACTCTCTGACCTGGCCGGTAGGTGGGGGTGGGCCGTCTCCTGCGGTCTGCCGCCTTTTTGACCCGATCTCCCTGGCGGATGAGAACCTGTCGGGCGGCTGACCAGATGCGTCGGCACCGGCGGATCATGGAGTGGGCGGAGGGCACTGACACTTCGGGTTCCTGGTCAGCGAAAACAGGGGGCTCGTAGCCGTAAACACACTTGAAGGGTGAGAAACCTGTGGCTGAGGTGGGCAAAGAGTTGTGGGCATACTCAACCCAGACCAGGTGTTTGCTCCATGTTGAGGGGTTCTGGGACACTAGACACCGAAGGCCGGTTTCCAGCTGTTGATTGAGGCGTTCGGTCTGGCCGTTGGCCTCCGGGTGGTAACCTGAAGTCAGGCTGGCCTTAGCTCCGATGAGCCGACAGAATTCCCTCCAGAAGCACGACACGAACTGGGGCCCCCGGTCGGAGACGATGTCCTTGGGAAAACCGTGAACTTTGAAGACATGGTTAATCATAATTTCAGCCGTTTCCTTGGCTGAGGCAGTTTAGGCAAAGCTATGAATCTGACCATCTTAGAAAACCTGTCCACCACAGTGAGGACGGTGGTGTTACCTTGGGAGACCGGGAGCCCTGTGACAAAGTCCATGGATATGTCGGCCCACGGTCTGGAGGGGATGGGAAGCGGCTGCAGTAGTCCCACGCGTGACCTGGAGGACGTCTTATTCCTGGCGCAGACCGAACATGCCTCGACGTACTCCCGGACCTGCGGTTCCATGGATGGCCACCAGAACCTCCGGGAGATGGCGAACATAGTCCGTCGAACTCCCGGATGACAGGAGAGCAGCGATGTGTGGGCCCAGTGAATCACCTGTGGGCGCAGATCAACAGGGACAAACAATCGATTCTCAGGGCACCCACTAGGTGGAGGAGCCTCACCATTCGCTTGCTTAACCTCATTTTCTATCTGCCAAGTAACCGCTCCTACCACACAGGTCAGTGGAAGGATAGGCTCTGGTTCCTTGGCAACAGGCTCAGGGTCGTAGAGTCGTGACAGGGCGTCTGGCTTGACGTTCCGGGACCCCGGCCTGTAAGAAAGAGTAAAGGCAAAACGGTTAAAGAACAGCGCCCACCTGGCCTGACGAGAATTTAGTCTCTTGGCTTTACGTATATACTCTAGGTTCTTGTGATCAGTCCAGACGATAAATGGGTGTTCAGCCCCCTCCAACCAGTGCCTCCATTCCTCCAGGGCCACCTTGACCGCTAGCAGCTCTCGATTACCGACATCATAGTTCCGCTCTGCCCGGGACAGCCGCCGCGACAGGAAGGCACAGGGATGCATCTTCCCATCCTGCTCCGACCGCTGAGAGAGGACCGCCCCGATCCCTTCGTTGGAGGCATCCACTTCAACCACGAACTGCCGTTGGTGGTCTGGCATAGTGAGGATCGGCGCCGTGGTGAAGCGGGTCTTGAGGTCTTGGAAGGCGGCCTCTGCTTCTGGGGACCAGGAAAACTGCACCTTCGAGGAGGTTAGAGCATGAAGTGGGGCTGCTATTGCGCTGAAGCCTCTGATAAACCGCCTGTAAAAGTTAGCAAATCCGAGGAACTGCTGAACCTTCTTGCGGCTATCAGCGCTGTGGCCAATTGGCCCACGCCTGATAGCCGGATCCATCTGCACCTTCCCAGGGGCTACTATGAAGCCCAGGAAGGAGATGGTGTTGGCATGAAACTCGCTCTTTTCTGCTTTAACATAGAGTTTGTGTTCTAGTAGTCGTTCTAGGACAGTGGCTACGTGTTTCTTGTGGGTTTCTAGGTCAGGCGAGTATATGAGAATGTCATCTAAGTAGACGTACACAAAATGGTCTAGGAAGTCTCTCAGGATGTCATTGACCATGGCCTGAAAGACAGCGGGAGCGTTGGTGAGTCCGAATGGCATGACCAAATATTCATAGTGACCACTAGGTGTGTTGAATCCTGTCTTCCACTCATCCCCCTCCCTGATCCTGACTAGGTGGTAAGCGTTTCGGAGATCTAGTTTGGTGAAAATCTTGGCCTGCTGGAGCTGATCAAAGACAGATGACATGAGAGGTAATGGATATCGGTTTTTAATGGTAATATCGTTAAGAGGGCTGTAATCGATACAGGGCCTTAGAGACCCGTCCTTCTTAGCCACAAAGAAAAACCCGGCCCCGGCAGCTGATGAGGAGGGGCGAATAAGCCCCGCCTTCAGTGAGGTCTCTATGTACTCTGTCATGGCTGCTTTCTCCGGACCAGAGATGGAGTACAAACGACCCTTGGGGATGGTGGAACCAGGGATCAAGTCTATGGCACAGTCGTACGGTCTGTGAGAAGGGAGTGACATGGCCTTGGTCTTACTAAAAACCTCCCGGAGATGGTGGTAGCAGGAGGGTACGGATCTCAGGTCAGAGGTCTCAGGGTCTGTGGTAACATTGAGAGAGACATGGTTAATAGTTGTCATATTTTCTCCCTGAAACGAGTTGAACCCACAGTGGTTCGCACAGTCCTTCCCCCATCCCAAGATTTCCCCTGTTCTCCAGTTTATGTGGGGGTTATGTTCTTTTAACCACGGGAAGCCTAGAATGAGTGAGTGCTGGTGGGAACGAAACAAATGAAAATGCATGAGTTCATGGTGATCATCTACAATAACTTTGATCAGTTCAGTCTTGTGAGTCACATTGAATATTAAGGTCCCGTCCAGGGCGCTGGCCTTTAATGGCTTGGATAATTGTTCAGTTTTCAACTTGAGCTTTTGGGCAAGATCCCAGTCCATGAGACTTTCATCAGCCCCTGAATCAATAAGTACCCCAAGTGAAATTGTGATGTCATGATGCTTTACCTTGATGGGCGTGAGGGTACGCGGAACATGGTTAGAATCCGTGAGTTGACTCACCACCTTGGGCCTTTTAGTAGGACAGGTAGCGACGAGGTGGTCTGACTCCCCGCAGTAAAAGCACCGGCCCTCCTGCTGCCTTCGTCGTCGCTCCTCTGGTGTCAGCCGTGCCCTGCCGAGCTGCATGGGCTTCTCCTCCCCAGCCGTGGGGAAAGGAGGACGTTGCTCAGAGGGAGTGCGACGGGACTCCAGCCAGTCAGGTGCAGGTGTGCAGGGTGTTCTCCCTGATGATGGCCTGCTTCCCCGTTGCTGCTTGAGTTCGCGGATTCGGTTGTCAGTCCGGATGGCGAGGGCGATGAGGGAGTCCAGGTCCGGAGGTAGGTCCAAGGGAACCAGCAGTTCCTGTATGGAAGCCGTCAGACCCTTCAGGAACACGTCATATAAGGCTGTGGGGTTCCACCCACTCTCCGCCGCCAGGGTGCGGAAGTGGATGGCATAATCACAAACCGAGCGACTGCCCTGTGTCAGCCCGCTCAGCTCCCTAGCCTTTTCCCTATCTGTGGACACAGGGTCAAAAGTTCTCATAAGTGCTGCCTTAAAGTCCTCGAGGGAACTGCAAAGTGGGGACTCTCGAGCCCACTCTGCCATGGCCCAAGCTCTAGCTCTGCCTGCCAGATGGGAGACCATAAAGGCTATCTTGGACCTGTCTGTGGTAAAAGCATGGGGGGAATGTTCAAAATGTATAGAGCAGTCAATCAGGAAGGCTTTGCATTGCCCTGGTTCCCCAGAGAAACGTTCTGGGGGCGCCAATTTAATTCCTGCCCCGGTGAAGGGAACGGCCTGAACTGCAGCCGCTGCGGTATCTGGAGGTACAGGTGCTGTGGATGGGCTGGTAGTCTGTTGCAGGTGGTTGATCAAGTCCCGCACTTGGAACGACAGCTGGCCTGATTCGCGAAGACCATGGCCGTCTGAAACCTCCCACTGCTGGAGGCGTTACTTCCTGCGGCGTGCAGCGCCAGCTGTCAGCTGGCCAGTCTCTGCTGAGTCCATACTGGCAGGAGTGCCTCAGGCCGGAACTAAAGGCGGGACTCAGGCATGAGATGGCAATAAATAAAACAGCAGACTTTATTAAACAACAAAAGTTCTCACTTGGTGACAAAACAGAGGCTATAAAACTTTCCTAAGTGGATGGAATATGAAACAAAAGTCACTCTCAAGGGAGGCAAACAAAGGCTATGAAAAGATTTAACAAAAGAAACACTCCATGGAGAAAAACTGAGAGCTCTAAATGAAACTCTCTCCTAAAAAAGCGGAGGACCCTAAAATGCTATGAACATAAGCGAGGTAAAACAAATCGCTCAGGGAGGAAATCAAACAACTAAAGCACTCTAAGGCTAGGAGCAGAAACTTGAGATATCAAAATTTACAAACAAAAATCACTCTTACAGAGGAACAATGGCTTACTGGGCAACACTGTGGCTGTGGATTCAAGGCTGGAGGTAAATGTTGGCGTGAGCGAGACAAAACCTCTGGCGAAACAAGGAGCCACAGACTATTTTAAACATGCAGAGTATTAGGAAACAGGTGGGACAATGAGTAATCAGGACACACAGGTGACACATGAGGAAGGAGCAAGTGTTCTTCTGAAACAGGAGGAAGTAAATCCTTCAAAATAAAACAGGAAATGACAAGACCAAAATCCCAAGACAAGACAAACCTCACCGCAGTGTGACACTCAAAGTCTGATGTGAGGTAGCCATATGAGTAAGTGGTGACCTGGTTTCAGTAATGGAAACAGAAGGCAGGAACAAGCACGTTTATTCATGTAGCACCAGTCAGACACAAGACAATTCAAAGTGCTTTATAGAAGCATATAAATACATTAAAAATAACACATTAAGTAGTCATCAATGCTGGCATTAATGTTGTTGTTGTGGGACTAGCTGAATGAATATCTGGCAACCCAGTGCACATAATAGAAAAAGGCTAAGGCTGCTAAAAAGAGGAGGATGCCAGAATGAGTAACTGGCAACCCAGCTCTGGTAGGCTACTAGTAATGTGAGGTGAAAATGGCTGAACAAGTATAGCAGCCTGCTGCTGGTCACATAGTGAGAGGTTACTGAACTGAGGTCAGGCTAGTGAAGTGAGGTGGGATAAGCTAACAAGCCTTCCCTTGCCAAAAGTGATGTAGATTTAGATTTTGTTATCGGCATTGCTTCCCTTAACCTGGGATGAGTTGATTTAGTCTGACTGCCCCTTCTAACTAATTTGCATATCATGATATAATCACAATTCAGCTCTTGTGATGAACAAAAATGCATTTTAATATTATGGGCCACACAGATACAGAACTAACACTTACATCTACCATCCTAGGCTGAGCAGTGTCAGAGTTCATTATTAAAGTAGAAGAATTTGAGAGTGTAATCTATGGTTATTTGTAATAATCGTACTTTTTTCATACAACAACCTACAATTTATGATAACATTGTACTCTCCACAGCAATTGTTAAGATCAAGAAGCCACTAACCACTAAAATATATTGTAAGGCTAAATAAGAATAAACAAAGGTTAACAGTAAATCATATATATATATATATATATATATATATATATATACTCAAACTGTAAACATCCATCACAGCGTATAGATCCACTTCCTGCTTTAACCCACTGTAATTACTGTAGTCGTGTGTCACTGTTTTCTGTTCACTGAAGGATTACAAGTGATATTTCATGTGTGTGTCCATGTAAAGTGGTTTAGATCTCGATCAACTGTGTGTCCGATCATATGACTGGTGGCATTGCACGGACCATAGTGGTTTCCCATATGATGCATGTGTGGAAGCATGTACTGCATGTGTTAGTGAGTGTGGCGGTGCTTATGGGGTGTCCAGGATGGGTGCTCTGGGACAGGTGTGTAGGAGGCTGGGAGGGAATCATTACAGTATATCCGGTATTGTGCTGGCCGTTATAACAGGACAAATCCCAGTGGGCTGCTGCGTCGGTGGACAGGTGAACTGTCAAAAAACCCCAGAAAATAGTTTTACCGGCCTTCTCTATGTGCCTGTCAAAAAGACAACTCAGTGAATGGAGCTGGTTCCACTGTAAGTGTTGAATGTAGGTGGTGTGATTACAGGTGGTTGTATAAAGGGAGAGGTTGTAACCCTATATCTGTTCAAAGATGGTCTTTGATGATGTCCTTGATATTTCTCCAGCTATCAATTTACTACTTGTCCACAACCTTTGACCTCTGTACAGTGAGTAATTTTGGTCTGGTGTGCACAGACAGCTGGTGTTATCTGTGTGTGGTGTTCACTCAGTCTTTTGTCCAGGGTCCTTGCTGGTTCACCCAATTAGTGTTCCTGAACTTCCATAGTCATGGAACATCAGCATAAATATGTGCTCAAAAGTCTTAGTATATGAGAATATGATGCTAGGGAGACAGCACAGGTCTCACTCCCTTTTGCTCTTATATCTTAGCATATCATATTGCCAACTAGTTTGTATGATTTTCTGGATGCTAAAGGTTTGCATCCAGAGGTTTACTCTCAGAATATAATCAACAAAGGACAGTACTGTTCTTTGGGTTTCATGGAAATTTACTTTGAAAGCTTAATATAAGATTTTATACGTGTTTAAGGCCATGATAGCAGAGATTCAGAGGAGCTGGCATTCTTGGCAATGCCCATGTTACAGGGCTATGAGGGGTGATGGATGTGTTCATTGCCTGATGCAGAAGGAGATGAGTTAGATGGAGTTCATTACACATGCATGTGCAGTTCAACTCTTTGAGCGATTATGCACAAAGTTTGAAGTTAATATGTTTTGTGGTATTTATCTTGTTGGTAATGGGAAATTGCAAGTCAGCACTGTCGGAGAAAATGGTCTACAGCAGTCATTACATCATCATCACTGTCAAAATGGCGCCCACTGAGCTTCACCTCTTCATCTTGGGGAGGAGGGAGTAGTCTGAGGGTGTTAAATAAGATGAATAGGGTGGGTGTTGGATGAGTTCAAATCCACATTTGGTGGATGACTGCACGAAGGCAGCTGATATTAATTTTGTCTTACAGTGCTGACTTGCAATTTCCAATTACTCAAAACATAAAAACCACAAAAATTATTATCTTCAAACCTTATGCATAATCACTCAGAGTGGAACTGCTGTTTAACTCATCTCCTCCTACAGTCACAAACTGAACAATCACCCCTTGAAGTTCAGAGAACCCAAGTTCAGAGCACAGAGATAGAATTTGTAGAAGTGATCATTTATTAAGAAGCTGATAATTTGTTGAGACTGGGCAGCAAAGTCCTTGTGGCCAGAGAAGAGCAGAGGCTGGGTGCAGAGGAACCAGGGGTCAAGGTTGAGACTGCAGCCTAAATCCAAAGCTATGACGGGAGGAGAGGAGCTGAGCAGGAAAAGGCCGATGTTACGACTTCATCCCTGCACATTAGTTTCTATCGTAAGGATCATGACTTTTTCTAGTATTAGACAGTCGCTACTAGTTCTGTTCCTGTCTTATATTAAAAGACTTTACAGCATTGTGACCTGAGACAACACAGCATTAGGTACTGTTAGCTAAAACTAGCCTTATACCAGTGTCATTCAAATTTCAAAATCATAGGGCAGTGACCAGTGATGTGTTCAATGTGGCCCTTGTCACTGTAGTTTTTTGGAAATCTACGCATTAATTTAATGGGAATGCCAGTCTAAACAATGCTCTTTACTGTTACTGTAGTAGGGTAAGTGTTAATGTCTAGTGACACTTAAGAATTTCCCTGAATGCTTATCAGTATATTGTAAAAAGACATGCAAAAATAATGTTGGAAGGTTGAAAAATGACTGAAGTTCTGCTTTAATGTTTAAAAAAGGAAGCTCTCTTATTCCCCCTGCTCTCCATCACCTGGTTCTCTAGTGCTACAGCATTTGTTTCTTCCTGCACTGAATACATCCACTGAATGTTATCAGAGCCAGCCAGTCTCTCTCTGTTAAATGAGTTTGAATATCAACAGAATAACTGACCCAGCAGCTTGTTGAAAGAACAATGCACTGTATATTTAAACCATGGCCTAAATTTAATTCACAGATTGGTTAGAGGGTATGCATTAATTTTCAATGTGCATAATGCTTTGAAGAAGTGCCAGCAATAAATGCATACACGAATGTATTTTATTACCACTCTGTATTAATGTACTGGAAAGATTTGAACATTTAATTTCACCCACAGACTTGACTGTTCTTGAATGACTCTCTTCAACCAGTTTTAGTCATGGTGTAAGTAAGTTCCTCATCAGTCTGGAGGTTAGACTGGAAGTCAGCAGCGCCTCAACCCAGGTGATCACTAGGAGTGGTTCTGATACCAAGTCATACCAGGTCCAGAAACACTTAAGTCAAAACTGAAACTTGCTTTTATTTTGCTATTATGTAGGAAGGAGCCAAGAGTTCTGACTTAAGAGCATGATTAATAGGAAACAATTTCTACAGAGTGATTTGCCCAACACTAGGACATTGATTTTTTTTGGTGCTATTCTCTGATAAGGACATAACTGCATACATATTAATTCAGAGGACTGACTCTTATTTGTATAATCACCACCTAAATGTATACACTATTTTTAATGTCGCGGCAACAACAGCTGTGGCCGGAGGCAAATTATGTTCTGTCTGTTGGACTGATTAGATTTATGGTGGTGATTGTACAAGCAGAATCGATCCTATGGTGCGTAATACGGTGCTCATATCAGCACCAAAATGTCTAGTGTTGAGCCATCCTCTGTGGTGTTCCTAACCAATCGTATATGGTGAAACTCTTGGCTCACTTTCCTGTAATGGCAAAATAGCTGAGATTTCGGACACAGCAAGCTGTTTCTGGACCTGTGCTGACTTGTCGACCACTCTGTGATCACTGGGTTGAGCACTGCTGACTTTCAGTCTAACCTCGAACCCCGATCAGGCTGCACCATGACTTCGCGGTCATTCAGGCTGATCCGTCTGTGAGCCAATAAATGTTTGGGCTCTTCATTTGATAATACAGGTGACCGATAAAACTCGTTCGTGTGCGTTGTTGTGGCGCTATTTCGAAGCGTTATGCGTTGAAGAACCAATGCGCCTAACCATCTGTGGTGGGCCGTGGTTTGGCCAACACGTGCGTTGTTCTTTCGACGAGCTGCTGGTCGAACGACTGGTGATGTTCGAAACTCGTTGACAGAGACTGACTGACCATTCGGTGGACACCATTCGAGAATGCGGGAAAAACAGGTAACAACAACTGGAGAACCGGGTGATGAGCTGAAATGAGAACTTCGCGCAAGCATTGAAAACGAACCGATCGTTACCAACACAATATGCTGATAAGCATTAGGGAGATGTGAGTGTCATAACGCACTACGATGAGCATTGTTTGGACTGACGTTCCGTGAAATGCGTGGTTTCAAAAGGCTTCGGTGACGAGGCCACGGTGGTACATCTTGATACTTCCTATGTTTATTTGTGTTTCCTGACAAACTGGTTTTATTGTGATACCCAGCTCTTTGTCGTTGTCTCGATGCAATACTGAAAATCTTTTAAATATGAACGGGAACGAACTAATAACGTTACAATCTATGCTGAAAGAATCATGATCTGGTGAAACTGGTAATGCGAGGATGATCAGCCAGCACTCGCTCAAGCCTCCGTCATGGCTTTGGTTGGGCTGCGGTCTCAATTCTGCACCAGCCTCTTCTGACCGCAAGTTGCTGCCCGGTCTCGGCTGGTCGGCTGTTAATAATGATCATACAGGTGTCGTGTACGAACGGGTTCTCTGGGCGAGACGGTGTTCGGACAGCAACTGTGAGAGGATAGGTTGAAACGGCGAGTTCCTCTGATGGAATTATGCGTAAGGTTTGAAGACAACAGACACGTGATTTTTATGTTTTTGAAACGGTGAAGTACGGTCAGCGCTGTGAGACAAATTAACTGTCGGCTGCCCAGCCATGCGGTCGTCAATGGTTGACTCGTCCGCGCCCGCCTGTTCGTCATTTGGCGCCTCGGGCTACTCTCCCGGAGAATTGACTCGGTGGCTCATTTTGACGGTGATGATGATGTGACGACTGCTGACTTTCGACGGTCTGTTCCATTAACAGATATGCTGGCTGTCAGCTGACATGCGCCAATCTTTCGAAACTGCGTATGAGCTCCATCTAACTTTCATCTCGCTGCATCGACGATGGTCATCAACCCTGTGACGTAATTTGCCAGAGCTCATCTCTGTCATCGACGCTGGCTGCGTGTAAAATCTTCGCATTGGCTTTAGTAATTTCCGTGGAACGAAAGTGCGTGTTGATTGCTGTTGGGGCAGGATTGAGCGGCGTCGGCTCGTGCAGGCGGTTGACGGTAATGGCTGGATGCTGGAAGCGAGGTGGACAATAACTGTCTGGCATCGCTGTTCTGTACTGAACGACGCTGTTGCTGATGTTCGCGGGCTATGGGACCGGGAACGCTGATGAATGGTCAACGAGACGGACAGACTGATGCACACAGATAACGCAACTGTCTGTGCACCAGACGAAGTACTCGCTGTACGAAGGTCGGGTTAATGAAATTGATAGCTGTCGAGACGTATCGGGCTCGTCTGGGCAGATGAGTTGCAACCTCTCCCCTGCAACCTGTAACAATCACCGCCTGTCAACGCACAGTGGAACCATCACATTCACTGAGTTAATAACGACGGGCACGCATGAAAGGCCGGTAAACATATTTCTGGGGCCTGGATTCACCATCACCGCGGCAACCGCGAGATTGTCTGTTACCGGCCGCGCTACCAGATATGCTGTAATGATCCTCCCGGCACTCTACAGGCGCAATCTGAACGCCATAACGCAACCGCACTGCTGGCACATGCGGTACGTCGCTCACGCAGCCATGTGAGGCTGGTCCGTGCGGTACCACCAATCCTGATCCGGACACGGATCTCATTTCGCACATCGGACACGTGAAATATCGCCTTGATCCTTTCGGTGAACGAAAAACGATGACGACTTCACGGTGGATGGCAGGAAACGGATCGCACAGCAGCGATCGGATGTTTACGGTTGATATATGTATGTGTATATGTATGATTGCGGTAACCTTTGTTTGTTCTTGTTGGCAACCTGACCTGTTTTGGTGGTTGGTAACTGTAACGAACAACGTGAAGGCTCTGTTGTCATAAATTAACCAGGTTGACCAGCGAAATGCGATTAATACAAACCAACAGATTACACTCTCGGTGCTTCTGCGCAATAATGAACTTTGTTGCTACTCGGCCTAGATAGTAGATGTGATGTTATTGACCTATCAAAATGCGTTTAATTCATCACAAACTGGTGTGAACCCATGTCATGAGCTGTACAGAGGCCAGACCAGAGGCAGTGGTCATCAACTAAATCGGGTGAGAAGCAATGCCGACTGTAAATCTAATCTACATCGCACGAAGAAACATTAGCTATCACCCTCGCTTCGCAACCGACCTCATTCGTAACCTCTCGCCTGTGACCGGCAACGAACTGCTATACTGGTTGGCCGTTTTCACTCACGTGCAGTAACCTGCCAGGCTGGGCGCGGTGCTCGTGCAACGTCTCTGCACCAGCCGCCACTGCGAGCTGTTCATTCAGCTGAATCCCACAACAACTGGCGTGTGCCGGCGTGGGCTGCTGTGTTACAATGTGTTATAAACGCTGGTGTGTGTTCTGACTGGTGCTGTGAACGTGCCTTCTGTTTCCGACCAGATCGCCGCTGTATGGCTGCCTCACATCATCTGTTTGAACTCTCGGATTTCAGAAGTCACTCATTTAGTGTCTCCTCGTTCCTGGCTCTCTTAACAATATAGAAAAAA
>BRZM01001649.1:25660-39994 GCA_033238685.1 Lates japonicus | reverse complement strand
TTTTTTTTTTTTTTCAAGATGCCATTATCAATAATTGAACCAAGGTCATGGAACCTGATTTATTTATTTTTAAAGCTATGTGGTGGTAGGAGAATCACGAATAGAGAGGATCCAAACACTGGAATGAAAACACAGCAAAAGTTGCTAGAGTTGGCCAATCTGGTAAGAAAATTGCTACATGACACTAGGTAAACAATACCTGCTAAACCTTAAACCTCAAAGCAAGCACAACCTCACAGAGTTGCTAAAATGGCTGTAGACTAATACGAATACTCCATAATAGCCCTGTCTTTAAGAAATGGTTACAGAAATACAACTCTACTCTGCAGATTTATCTTTATGTTGGCAAGCCTGAATGTTTACAGCACTCACACTACAAGATAACCTTTCCCTGTGTGAGAACAAACCTCACCTTTCTAGCCAGAACAACAAGGTCCCTCTCTATTTGCTTTTGTAGGGTAAAAACCCATTTCTTCAAGAAGTACCTAAGCTCAGCTTCTCTCCCTGAATCACAGTCATGTCCCCTCTCCAACTGCTGCTTCCTCTTGTCACTTTATTTTGCATCATAAACCCGCTCTTTCTTATATATTCGCTGGAGTTTCTTCCATGCAACACTTCTCTCTGTAACATGATCGGCCTGCTGCTACACAGATATTGTTAGGTCACTATGGATCTGTCGCTCACAGTCCTTATTATTGGTTGTCTGTAATGCTAATGAAGCAGGAATGTAAGCTCATTCAATTCATTTAAGTCACTCTGGATATCATCAACGGATAACTGTCTAGTACGTTAATGTGGGTGACATGCTGCGATACTACAAAGTGCCTTAAAAAGACCTTTCATTGAAGAATGTCATCAGGAAACTAAAGTGAAAAGAAAAAAATGTGCTACAAGGGTAAATAATTAATAGCTTGTCATCCTTTAATATCATTAGTAAATGAAATGTCATCATTGTTTTTTGGCATTTTTGGCAGTGTGTTTTAATCTTTGATACATCAGCTTAATCATCAAGTGTTAATAACTTTTGACACCCAGAGGAAAATAACTTTTGTATTTTTACAATTCCACCCACAAAGTTATTCTTATTCTGTGGAGAAACTATACAGAGTTTAAGTGGAACTGACTTGGGCAGAGTGCATTGCAGGTGATCTTTTGTACGGACATGCCCTCACAGAAAGCCCCGCCGTTCAGAGGAGCTGGGTTAGTACAGGTTCGAGATCGCTTCTGGACACCTCGCCCACACGGCACATTGCAGGGCGACCACTCCGTCCACAGGGACCAGCCGCCGTTCACTAGAGATCAGGAAAGTTGGAGAAGAAGAAGAAGAGGTAGAGTCAGTGCACAGCAACATATATTAGTTTTCAAGAAGTCTGAGTTAAATACTCTAACAGGAGCCGGGGTTATTAATGATTATGCAGGCTCTGAGGCACTGCAAGGCAACAATGCATAACGGCTGGAGCAGATTGAGCAGAGCACATTCATTGTGGTGGATATACAGCTCCCTCTTTCCTAATTGCCAGTTCAATGTTCCTTGCTCTTGGATTAAGATAAAGTCGTGGAACTGCGAGAAAGCAAAGAAAACAGCCATTAAACAGAATTGCCATTTCTAAAGGCAACACTGACTCATAGTGGTCGACAGGTTGGAGTCGACCACTTAGCGCTCTGACTGAAGCAGTTTACTCTATGATCTCTCTGTCTAACGTGTGTGGAAGCTAAATGTTTAGCAGTGCTATCAAAGCTGGTGAACCCGCATTGCTGGAAGGCTTCTGGCAAATAAATACTTAATAAGCAACACTCCTTTTAAATGAGATTAAGACACAGTGGCTTATTTCCATTCATAAAGTACACATTGATTTTAAATGAGAGGCAGTAAATTGAGTCTTTGAATAATACATTCATTGTAATAAAGAGGAAACATCGCTCTTCAGTGGAAACATGGAGATGGGTCTCTTAATCATTTGTGTAGAGATGCAGGAAACCAAACAAATTGATCTGAAGTGCTATGTAAACATTATGTCACTGCTCTGTAACAGGCAGTGTTGTAACAGGCAATAACAGCAGCTGGGAGGATGGCGTACCGAAGACTATCACAGTGGCTGTGGCGCTGCGTCTCTTTGCCACAATGTTGCTGGCCAGACAGGTGTAGTTGCCCGAGTCAGACAGACGCGCCTCATTGATGATGAGGTTGTGGTCGGCCCGGGTGTCGATGTTGTCGTCAGTCAGGGAACTCACCAGTTCTTCATTTTTTAGCCATTCCACCTGTATACGAGAGGTATTAAAGGACAGAGAGATGAAACAGTTCAAAGAAAATATTACATTTCTATTTGTAAAAATGAAACTTCACTCAAGTATAAATTAATTACATATTCACAACTTTAGGCTGTGAGAACAGCCCAGTCCTACACTGTGTCTACACAGGAATGTAAGCAGTGTATTGGCAGGGGAGCAGCAGCAGCTTCAGGGCTCCAAGTGTGTTTACACAGGATGAACTCAGGCACAGCATTGAGTTGTAGGTCACCGGCATTTTGCCAGTGCCCAGAGCCCCACAAACAAACACTGTTCGGCATGTGAAATGGAAGAAAATAGATTAGAAGTGTAAAAATACGCTTTGGGCCTTGTTTATGAGCAAAGAGCACGAGTACAACACAAGCCATTACGTGGCCTGTGCAGACAGCTGGACTGATTAAAACAGGAGCAGATGTGTGTGAAACGGACTGAACAGACTGAAAAACATAGCTGTGTATGTAGCTTCTGTGTAGGCATGCTGTTATAACTGCAGTGTGCTGTGTGAAAGTGCAACACACACCAGCCACTTCACCTAACATCTTGCCGTTTGACACTACACACAAATGAAGTAGTCAAGGTACAGTAGCCGGGATGTGCTGATCTGGGGAGAGAATGTACTAAAACTGCTAATGCGTGTGAAGACTCCACTGTGACTGTGCCCTTACATAGAAAACAATGGCTGTGGTATTTAATGTGCTTTGTGTGTGTGTGCGTGTTGCCCTGAAATTTGTTTTGTTTGCTTATGGAAATTTTGGTGTCATGTGTGGACACTACTGGGAAAAGAAGTTTCACTTTTTTTTTCTTTTTTTACTTACAAGCACATAACACATCAATCCACATGCCTGTAAATCGGCAATTGTTAGCCATCAACCTGTTTTTCAGCTGTAATCCATTGGACAGGTGTCCTGAAAACCACTAAAGTTACAAAGCAATACAGTCTTAAATATTGAGTGAGCTGCAGCAGCAACACAAAAACAACTACATTTTATTACTACAAAAAATAAAAGGTAAAAAAAGAAAAAGCTGGACTCCTATTTCTATAATATTTGGAGTTCTGTGATATTAAATAGGTTTACTGATTTCACTGAA
The DNA here is from genome assembly GCA_033238685.1 of Lates japonicus. Taxonomy (NCBI): domain Eukaryota; kingdom Metazoa; phylum Chordata; class Actinopteri; family Centropomidae; genus Lates; species Lates japonicus. Next base: position 36,619 of record BRZM01001649.1, on the reverse strand, counting down.
TGTTCAGATTTTGAATGACATTTCACATCAGCCTGGGGCTCCTGATTTTAAAAGCTGCAGCTTTGACATTAATGTCTTTATTAGTGTCAGTGCTGCTAATTAGAAACTGTTGCGACTTCAACTCAGACCAGTTGGTGAACAATCCCTGCATGTTATCTCATGTTTGGTCACACATTTTTCAAGACAAATGATGGTTTTTCAAGCATCACTTACAGTGAACGAGACAATGACTGAATAATGTGTCAGGTGAAACCATTTACCTCAGTCAAAACTATGGACTCAAATCAATCTCTACACTATTTCCTTCTTTGAGAGGATGCACTGCACATTTCCCTGCACGCCTCAATCATCTTCCCGTTGACTATACATGCTAGCAGCACACCAGTGAACACATCATTGTCTCGTCATCAGGGGAAGAAAGCACAACAACAAACATATTTTTTTCACAGCTTTCAAAAACGAAATCTGTGACACTGCTGCGCCACGCACACAGGAACTGGGGGAAAGCCTGGACGTGGATAATCAGACATGCGGTGTCTGGCCAGGTGTGCAGGGGTGTTAAAGTAAGGAAGGATTTAATCTTCTCTCTCAAGCACGTTTGAACACTCTTCACACAACTTCTTCAATCATTTGCAAAAGAATGAATGCCTACGAGGAGACTTCAAAAATGTGCCCAGTTATCACCATTTGCATTATGACTATAAATTCACACACAAAGGGCTTCTCTCTTCCAGAGAGATCAGGAATGCAGCATAATACAGCAGAGAGGAGGCTATTGCCACAGTTAATCTTTTTGATACAGGTATAAAGACTTTAGCCTTTAGATGTGGTCGGACAACACTTGACCTGGTTCTTTTCCAGCAGAGCCTTATGTCTTATATTTGGATTCATTCCCCTTCAAACTGTACAGTGATACATATAAATGCTAGCCAACTGTAACCTACAAGTCCCACCCTGTTGTATAACCACAGCGAGGAAGCATAACCACCAACACTAAAGCCATTAGGCAGTCAAAAGGAGCACTATAACCAATTACCAGCTACAGAGAGAGAGGGAAACTAATTATGAATTACAAACTTAGTGATGCTTTACTGCTTCTACCCTGGTAAGGGAGCTGCATCGCTGCGTTTGCAAATTACATTCATAGTGTGGCAGAATGGGCCTAGCTGATGGATTTATAGGAAGCACACAGGCACTATTTATAATAAACAACACTCAGGCTGGATGCAAATAGGAAGTGCCTTTGGGCATGCAAACACTGGGTAAATAGAAATGACACACAGACCCGAGGGATGATGGATTGCAGGTATATATTGACACAAATAAAAATGATAATGAACATCATAACAGAGTAATCATTTCTCACGTTCTGTATTTTTTCACATCAACTCAGTCAATTGTACCACTCTTACCAGAGAAGGGAATTTTTCTTTTTTGGAGTTGAGGAGTACAGTGCGATTACAGCAATGGAAGTCTCTATTTTCCCATCTGCCTTGAAGAAAACTTGGAGGCCAGTCTTAAAAGGCTCCCAGACTCTTCTCTACAATTAAAAGATAGCCTCTTGTGTGAGTTTCATCAGAGGTAAAGCGCTTAGCATCTCTGATAAGAAAATATAGAGAGAGACAGAGGACTGGAATGGAGGACAGTCCAATTTCTCATGATTAAAGTCATCTGTCACTGCTCGTCTGAATGGGTGACACAAGTGGTGGCAACCACCCACCCCTCCCTCACCTTCCATCTCTTTATGTATCTATTTCAATTTTATCCAGGGAAATTTGTGACTTGAAAGAGGCAATTAACGTGTGGCACGAGCTGGCCCTCGCAGTGTTTGGGGCCACGCTGCACATTAGCTGTCTGTCTGCCGCTAACAGCCCGTGGGTAATGATGAAAAGATTCACCAAGCAGAAGGGAAGAGAGAGAGAGAGAGGGAGATACACAAAGAGAGACAGAGGGAGAGAGAGACAAAGGGGTGGGGGGATGAAGGGACAAATACAAATTAGCCTGGCAAGTGTGTGGCAGAGGATGTGAGAAATGAATTGCGTAATTGGCACATTTGTTTCAATTAGGATGCGGTCATCAGTGTCAGCCTTGACGAAGGGGTTTCCAGGCGGGGCACCCACATCAGGGCTTCTTCCCTGTGATTTCATTACCCGGACCGCCCCTGAAGGTCACCTCCTCCAGCCCTGCACAGCGGCCAGGTCCTCTCATCTACTTAAATACACACACATGCACACAGCTCATTCAGATGACATTTGCTGATGATTAGATGCTGAGAAATGTGGCGGTTGAGGGGCAATTAGAGGACAGAAGAGCAATGTAACGGGTGACATCGCAGCCATCATCAAGACTTATGAGGAGAGTGCTGATCAAGACCTTGCCAGCTGACACATTTTTTCCCTGTGCTAGTGTGCCTCATCACCCCACTCCTAGGTCTAATGGTCATTTGATGTCAAGGTGACGCAGTACAAACGCTGTGCTTCAGTGCTATAAGGAGAAAAATCCATCTGCTGAGTCATGCTTAGGTGTCACAATTTAGCGTGATCTCCTCCCCTTTGGGCAACTCTCAGCTGCCTGCCGGCAAAGCCGGCGTAGGCGGCAGAACTTTTTAATTGCTGAGTATCTCATCAACGCAATTACATGGATTAAGCGTCTCCGTCAGGTGTTCCTCAGGGACAAGGGGACACCAGCGGGACCCGCTGAGCAGCTTATCAGAAGCGACACCTCAGAGCATGGAGCTAATCCACTTCACAGATTCTCCTTGCAACCAATCAGTAGCACATGTAAAGAATGGTATGCTCATTGCGCACACACATACGCACACAGATACCCAAAGACTCTTTGAACTCAGCGTGGCTCGGTGTGTTCATACGAACGGCGAGCCTGACAGCAGCAGGTAGAGTTGAGGGGAGCTATCTGTGGCTCAGCTGTGCTCTCCCGCTCTGGAGGTTAATCAGAAAAGATATGGGGAGAACACAAAGTGGGCCTGTGTCGCCCATCCGCCTCCCCTGTTGCTTCCCAAATGCCACCTCTCCTCCCCTCCGAGCTATGTGGCACTGCATTACTATTCCACCCCGATCTGTCTTATCTTAACGAAATAAATAGAGGGAGCTCCCGGCTTCGGCCTGGGCTGGGGGTGGATGTAATTGCTTGGCTTAATAATGAAGCTCATCATCTGCTCTCTTGGAGACTTTCTCTGACCTATGAGAAAATAACAGAGGCGCTCAGCAGTGGGATCAGAAAGTAGAAACAAGTGCAGAGAAGGCGGGGGGTGGGACGGAGTTAAATGCTAACTTGTTTTGAAGCAGCATTGCAATGTCTTTGTGAAGCTCAACAGAGAACAGCTTGTATCACAGTGCAGAAGCATTTAGTTGATTCCCCTTTGTGCCGTAGCCTGGGCTGTCTACCTGAGCTACTGTAGATCAAGGGGATTCATCTCGGATTAAAGGCTTTCATTCAGGGAAGCTGAAATTGGCTTCCAGTTTGGCTGTTCATTTCACACTTTCTCTCAGAGTAACCTCTCAAAAGAAACTCATTATACAGGGTTCTCATGGACTCCTTTCTCCCCGAGTTAAAAGATCTGCTCTGCATTCACACCCCCTGATATCTGTGAAGTGAAAGTGGAGAATTGGTTTTGGATTTGGAATACCAAAAAGGAAATTACAAATAAACTGCTTCATTGTATTAACCATAGGTAAATTATAGTCTCTACTCTTTGGATATGATGTATGAAGGTATTTTTAGAGCAAAACACTTAGGGCATTAAAGTGTGACGCAGTTTGCCTGACAAAGAAATGTTTTGTAAATGCTGGTAGACAATAACTGTTGATGTAACAGCATTTCGGTTAGTCTAGAAATGAAACTGCTCGTTGTCTGCACAGTTGTGATGTAGATATTTGACTTCCCAACCACATTAAATAATGTTTTCGTGGATAAATTCAATTAAAATAGTTTCTACTGCAATGTTTCAGATTCCACATAGTCAAAAAGGACTGTAGCACTAAACCTCATACAAAAATGTTAAGGTTAGTCAGCTTTTTTATTCTTGGGAGAAAGAAAGGCAGATTCTAACAATGGTAACACATATCTGATTTTTAAGTTTAAGCACTGCAAACCAGCCTGGTCTGGAACTAACAGAGATTCAGACAAACATTAATATACTGGTCAGACATTATGTTGATCTACAGAGAGGTTAATATTTAATGCAGCTGAAAAAGGTGCTAGTTTTATGTTGTTAAATTTACTTTATTATTGAGTACATTCATCTATCCATGGTAATGTATTCAAAGCTGCATTGATTTATTTTTTTAGCATCTTGACCTAATATAAAGTTGTTATGGCTGATAGGATGACAAACAATTGCCATCATTTGATCCATTGTTAATGCTTAATTTCAGTGCTTGCTGGGAAAACACTGGACTACAGTATGATGACATGCTCACTTATGATTTCCATGTCAGTATTTGAATGACAGCAACACAACTTGGAAATGCTTCCTGTTTTAATCTTTCCTCTTCAATGTGTTTTTGAGTACAATGTTGTATTACAACCGCCGTCACTCCAGCCTCCGAGGATGCTATTCTGGGCTTCACAAATGCTCTCACTTTTACTACAATTATTGTGGCACATTTGATGCACAAGTGATTTGGGGACCACTGACTGAGAGAGACAGCTAAAGAGGTGTGGGGATGACAGTCCTTGAACAGGCATGGCCACTCAGAGGAGGTAAAAGCAGCTTTTCCCGTCTTTTTCTTAGAGATCTAACAAAACGTACAATTCTCAGAGTACAAACCTGTCAGTCGTGCTCATGTGGCTTCCAGTGAGTTATATTTTCATCACTTGGATGTAGGAATTACAGTGAAATCTACCGTCATGTAAGGTGTTTGGTTTTGTTCAAATTTGTGTGTAGGCTATTATTTGTTGTTGAGTAGATACTCATGATTAATTATTGTGATGTTGTGTAAAGCAATCTGACTTGCTGAGTTAAAGGTTAAAAAATATGAAAAAAATGTTAATGCAAATAACTTATGATTAGAATAACTTATTATAGATTATAGAGCGTAAAATATACTGACTCTATTGCAAGTTGCTCATGTTACATTTAAATTGCAAGATGGTGACTTGTCAAGTCTCACAGAGACGATGTAGGTTGAACCTGGAAATTATGTTCCTATACAACTTTTGTAGGCAACATAATGGTAAATGATAAATGGACTGTATTTCTATAGCACTTTTCTAGTCATATCAACCACTCAAAGCGCTTCACACTACAGGTCACATTCACCCATTCGCACACACATTCATACAGCACTTGTTATGGACATGTTAAGTGCTCTCTAACACATACACACACATTCATACACATGACACATTGGGGGCAAATCAGGGTTCAGTATCTTGCCCAAGGATACTTCAGCACGCATACTGGAGGAGCCGAGGATCGAACACCCTGTGATTGTTGGACGACTGCTCTACCTCCTGAGCTACAGCCACCCCGGTGGTAATCAGTGGTTGGATTATGTTCAAAGGCAATGTTTTATTTGAATGACTGAATGAAGCGCTGCATTTATTTACAGCAGCAAAGTCACCAGAGACCATGGTTCACATCAAGGGTCTCATAGGTTGTCAGGTTTAGGTGGCAAAAGCAAATGTTAGAGATGCATTGTGGTTAAGTTAAATGTAAATAAACAGGTTGTGAATGAAGTCAGTTGTGAACTTTTCCTGTATTCAACCAGACAACAGTCTTTCCATAACCCTAACCAAGTGTACTGTGAATGCCCAAATATGACTATCAAACTGTTTAATAATGCTGTAGTCATGACAGGCGGATGCTGTACTGCAAGATCAGATATTTTGGCAGAAAACAAATACTTTGTCTGTGAACATTGTACTGATATGTATTTATACTTAGTTTCACTGATGGAAAACTGCGACTGTCATGACACACACACACACACACACACACACACACACACATCTCATTCGCATTAAGACAGATGGACACAGACATTTAGAGAAAATAAATCAATACATTAAATAAACTGGATATTAAAGTCTTTACATACTTTAGTTTTACTTAATGTCAGTTCTTGCCAGAACACTCTGTCCTTTTTGTCTTTATCATTAAATTCAATTGTAGCTTCTTGTTATAAACAATAAACAAAAAACTACACATTGTGACCTGTAAATCAGAGTCTAAACTAATCTTTTTTTTTTTAAAGAAAACATGCAGTGGAGAATGAGGTTTGTCCTGAGTAGTGTTTGTGTTCCACCTCAATCAGCTTAATGTTATTCTAAGAATTCTGAGGGAGATCTGCTTCCTTCATCTGACTTTGGTAGCTGAACAGTAAGAGGCCACCTGTCGGTGAGTATAACTAAAAACAACATCAGCGTGACAAAACCAGGATTTGAAAAGGGCGAACACTTCCCGGACCTCTCTTGAAGACTACATCTCAGCCACAGCTACTGCAGTCCAGTCACTTATCGTACTTTTTTGATGTCCATTTGATGAAATGCATTTTTCTTCAGACCAGTCATGGAATTCTATTACCCTCTGTGATCAATAATTTCTGTGTACTCAGCAGTGAAGGGTCTAGGGGAAACCAGTAACTCCCTTCCAAATCTTAACTACATGTGATGCAGACTGGCACTTTGGAGAAAGTTGACAGAAACAACATAAACATACTACATCCATGGCAATATAACGCTGATTAATTTTATTGGACCATTGTAATTTGTTGATGAATTGTTTTGAAGGATTCACAAACAGGTATTTTGATAAATTAACAAAAGTTAAAAGAAGTTATTTTTAAAGAGTGCTTAATATTTGTTGGTTCAGCCCAATAACGTAGAATAAAATAATAAATAATAATTTAGTCTCCATTGAAACCAAGTGTGAAATAAAATGGTAAATGGATCAAATTAATTACTAGATCACTCAAAGGCTATGCTACCACAGCTGGGAAAGACACCATCGGTACACCATTCATACAGCACTTGTTCTATAGATGTGGATGGATATCCATATATCTACAGTTTATATTCACTCTGAAATAGAACTGAATTTGAAATAAGCCCCAGAAAAAAAACAACACAATAAATGTTGCTTGAAAACCATTAAAGTATAATGATAACTGGATAGAATGGAGGTGAATTACAGTTTTGTCAAAACATATCTGCTTTGGCACTTCTTTATGCAAATAAAGACCTCCTGAGTCAAGGAGATTCCCACCAGTGTCAGAATCTTGCTTAAATAAACTGTTGCTACCGCTCGATACAAAGTGATTTCACTGTGAGTGACTGGAGACTCAATAGCTCACTCTGACATCCTGCTGACAGCGTGATTTCAAACACACCCTTCAGAAGCACAGTGTTTATGTTGCACCCAAACCGCAGACTTATTTATTGGGCCTGTGCTGTTTGCTACGGTAGCACTCCATCCTGCAGCTGCACCTGAAACCTCACACTACCACACTATGGATGCCATCTCAATATTTCATGGACGAGGTGCACTGAAATCGACTGGGCTGGAGATATTCGCCCTGTGTTTCTACATTATTCACTCCCATCTCTTGTGGTTGGGCCTATTTGTGTTGACAGACTAGATGGGAGACGATTCGGTCTGTACTGCTCAGATTCAACTATTTTTATCCCCACTGTGGGTTCTGCGGCGTTAGGAATGACATCACTCCTCCATTTACGCTGCATCATTTATACAGTGCAGGGCCGGAGGTTGACCTCCACCTAAATTTTTTTCTCCTGCACACATCAATTACACATCCATTGTTCATGCTGATAATTACTGACCAAATATGGAATCAGGGTAGTCTGCATTTGAAGAAGAATGTGCATTGGGTGACATTTTTTAAACAAAGATATTTAATTGCCAGTATTTGCCCCTCGTCAGTCTTGCAGGTGGAGGATCACACTGCTAAGTTATCTGTTCTCAGTCTCGCAGGAGCTTACGTTTAAACTGTGGATGATTTAAAACAAAAGAGAAATAAAAGAAATAGGAACAATTCACAATGACTGCTCTTTACAGTAAAAAATGTAACTACCCTTACTGCATGAAACAGTACTTACTCAGGTGTGTGTGTGTGCAGTTCTATATACTTCACTGATAAACCAAAGAACCACAGAACACTACCAAAATGCACCCTCACCCTTCTCTCTCACTCTTTTCTCTTTCTCACTGTTTGAAAGTACAATTATGTTTAAATGTCAACGAGCTCAATTAATTTACATCCATAATTGAGAGACGTATAAACAAATAAGGGCATGCTTCATTATTGATTAGTCTTCATTATTTTCAATTAATCAATTAATTGTTTGGTCTATAACATGTTAGAAAATAGAGAAATACCTATCACAGCTGCTTGTCTCTGGCGACCAGCAGTTCTCAACCAGAAAATATTCAGTTTACTATAATAGAGTACAAAGAAAAACATAATATAATAAAATATTCACAATGGAGAAGTTGGAGCCAGAGAATTAATTTTGCAACAGTTAATACTGCAGCGGTCAAAAACCTGGCCAGTGGACACAATATGGAAGGTTGCCTGATGTGTTGGACACATTCAGTTAGACTGTGATTGACTTGTGTCACAATGTTCATTTGATGTGGTTATATCCTGGTTTCAGAAATCTGATGTTTTACCCTGAATCAAATCTGACCTGAATGATACAGTACATCAATAGAAACGTTGGCATGATTATACCTGATCATTATCTGCCTTTGTATTAAGGCCCGCTTGTGTTATGTTGTAGTTAGTCAATAAAATGAGTAGATAATATGGGTAAAAGTCTCACGTCCTGAGTAATTTTACATAGTAAAATGCCTAGTAATAATGGTACTTAATATGTTTTCTGAAATGCAAACTAATGGACAAACACACAAACAACAAGTGAGATGGGATGAGATGGAATACCACTGCTATGTGTGCAACTGACTGCTGAAAAGCATCTGTATCTTCAGGATGAGTATTTTAGATGCACTGATGCAACATTCACATATCTGCGTCCGCATTTCGCAATGACGAATGATGAAATTTCCTTTTGTGACTTTTATGTCTTCACCAGTACAGTAGGAAGCGCTGATGGATCAAAACCACAGAACCAGTGAAATAGCAACATCCTCCCATATCCACTCACTTAAATCAGCCTCCAAAACTATAATTGGACTATTCACTGTGGTGTGGCCTGACCCACTTTAAGCCAGATGTTTCTCACAGTGCCCCTCCTGAGACTTCTGCGCTAATGGCATTGCAACTCAGAAGTTATAATCTCTGAGTATTTGATACCATATTTTATTGATAGATTGGCTACCAAAGATTTGATTAAAATTTATGCCAGAATCCTTTTCACCTCATCACTTTAGAACCAATACCTTCATTTCTAAATGTCATATGGAATTGCCGCTATACCAGTATAACTATATCAACTTCTTAAAGGTCAGAGAAAGCGGAGTCAGACTGACTGTCTGAGTGGCAGAGAGTTACCCAGCAGAATAAGTGATGGCCACCTGATGCAGATCTTTTCTGCTCAGTGAGTATGTTTCTTCCTCTTTCAGGAGAGAAGGAATGAGGAGCAGCTGACTCACCACAGGTACCCTCTGAGGGCCATGTGCAGAACGATCATCCCATTGATTAAGTACCTTCCCTGGGGGTCCTGCTCAAAGTTTTTCTCCTCAGGCTCCGTGGGAGATAAGAGGCAGCTGTCAGGTGTCAAGTGTTACGGCCAACCTGGCCTCAATCCTTCAGTGCTAACATGCCGCCTGCCCCTGGCTCTTCTCATGCCACGATCTTCAAAACCCACTACAGCCCGTGTATAGGATAGAGAGGATCCAATGGCCCTGTGCTGGGTAATCTGTTGACAAGGTGTTTGGAGGATATACCGATAGAGGAAGTGGGCAAGGATTGCTCTGATCATCCTGCATTCATGTGCATACAATAGTGACGGATCCTATTCTGCCCATTTTCAAACTGCCTTGATAGCTTACAGTGCCACCAGTATCCACTGAAAACCTTTAAAAATGTCAGGGCTTTAGAAGCAGGAATGTGCCTTGAAATTTCAACATGGGTTATGAATGGTTTTCATGTACCCTAGGATCATGAGAGATTCCCTGGCATATATGGGATCTAAACACAGCAAAGAAACTCTATAATAAAGTGCCTCAACACATCTATCTGGCTGACAGGTAGATAAGTACAAGTAAGCACAAACGCAATGATATGCAAATCCCAGCAGATAAAGATTTTGACATCACATCAGTTCAGGAACTCTTTTCTTACTTTTCTTCCAAGGACATGAAAAGAACTCTTGCATTGTTGATTTAGAAAGTATTAGATTTTTCTTTACTTTCTCTTGAGGGTCATATCAGAAATCAAATAAAACCTAACTGCAACAGCTTTATATTAGGTATATGTTATGTAAGTTCATCTTCTAGAAAGCAGTAGTCTTAGATGGGGACAACTGTATGAATGTGTGTGAATTGTGGTTAGACAGCATTTGATTCTAGGAACCGATTAGTTCACTACTGATAAATCTGATGCTGCTTTTGACAAGATTATATCAGCATGTTGTGCTCCCACAGTTTGGTCCAAACTAAACCAAGAATTTAAAAAAAAGACCCTGATGCCTTTTTAGCCCAGTCTGTTAAGGGTTACAGACACATGGACAGACACTGTAAATCATTTGTTGGTCAGTTTTGTGACCTATGGCTGAACAAAATGCTTAAATGAATTAAAATAACTAAAAGTTCACTAAGTCCAACTGAAATCACAAATAGTCATCTCTTTTTACAGTCCAAAAACATATTAAATGGTTTAATACGCTTTATTGTTGAATGGACAAAAAATATTTTTCAAGTTAACAGTTTGTTCAAAGCAAATAAACCACTTTTTTAAAAAATGCTCCAACTTCCTAGTGATATAGACAATCAGGCATAACAAAGGGGCAGTTTAC
>BRZM01001649.1:0-23011 GCA_033238685.1 Lates japonicus | reverse complement strand
TGTACCACAAAAGTAAGGATATCAACTAAACCAGCCTTGTTGTTTCCTGTCATAGTATCCCAGGAAGGTCCTAGTTTTCTGTTGGTGTTTTCTGAAATTAAAGCTTGACTTTTAGCACTTCACAGTTGAATAAAAACAGTGACAGCTGCCTTCATTAAAATCATATTCAGATTACTAAGATGTGATGTCAATTTCACTGAGGCTGTTTGGACATTATTAGTCATGAATCTATCCATTGGAGCCTGGATAAGGTACAGCTAATTTTTCCCAGCTATCTTTTTAGCCACTTTATTAATAACTCATGATATGTATCAGAGACATGAGAGCGGGAGAAATATGAATATGGAAAAGAATAACTACCGGCGCCAATTAACAGGAATAGGATTTTTAATCAACAGTGTTTGCTGGTTAAACATGAACTGCAGAGCCATGAATTAAATATTCAAGTCTGTGGGTTCAAAAACTATGATGATCAGGTATGAAAACGGTATAATAAAGGAATTTATTAGATGATTTCAGCGACAGACCACAAAACCTGGTCATGTTGATTGGTAATGAATGAAGGCTAATAGTCAAAGTGAAGCACACCTGACACACCTGTGGTGCTGCACTGCAAGGAAAACTTTCATACAGTTTTATGATGCATTGTGGGCAATGCAGAATGGACCAGGTACGTAGTGAGACTTTGAAAATTGACAACATCCAGTAATTACTGATGTGGTATACTGCAAGGAGATCATTAGTGTGACCTTGACATCATCTCCAGAGATGACCATTTCAAATATAGAAAAAACTCATAATAGAAATGATCATTACAACAAGCTGTGTTTGATGATTATCATGAATGGATAGTTCAAAGAACCAACAGCTAATTAGTATTAACTGTTTAAATATTATTAACCAAGAAAACTTGTTTAATGTGTAATATATATGTTAGTATCTCAGAATATTAAAAATATACCATGATCGATCCGTTTTTCAAGATTACACAGATGATATATATAAACAATTAAATTGTTTAAAATAACCAAACAAGGCGAACCATGAAGCAGAATCAACGCAACAACAATTAAACGCGCTGAAATATCAACTGCAAACTCAGTTTTGACGATCAATAATTGGTTGATCCTTGTCAACTAGACAAACTGAGCAGTGATGTCAACCCATTCCCTGAAAGTAACGTCCCATCACGAAGAAACCTCTGCGCTTCCTCACACAGTTGCCACAAACCCTCTGCCCCAGAAGAGGTGTTGAGTTGAATTGATCTGGCATTGTCTGAACTTCCACCCAGCGGGGAGCCAATGGCCTTTTAACGACGCCCAACCTGAGAGAACCACCAATGAAACCACAAGATAATATGTTGTTGGACTGTGCTACCCCGTGACTAACGAGAAGTTGCCCCTTGAGAATTCACATATGCACTTGAGCGCGGTGTTTCCTGATAGGAACTCAGTCAGCATGTAGGTAGGACTATTGAATTAAACTGAGTGTGAATGTTATCATTGGTGAGCAGCGAGGACAAAGTTTTGCCTTCAAATACACTGCCAAAGCTGTATCACACGTGTGTGTGGAATGGGTGGTGTGTAAAGATAATGGGCATCTGTGTAATACATGTTAAGGCGTGTTTCAAGGAGAGTGTTATTATATGTCTTTCATCCATCTGCTTATGTGTAGAATTTGTTATTTGTAATTGCCCAGGCCAGGCTGCATATAGAAAGTGTATGGTGTATATTGTATGTTTGTGTGTGGCTTGACATAAGGATGTTTGAGTGCGTGTGAATTGGGGTGGGGTAAGCAACAGCAGTTTATTTACGTTAGTTCACACATCTATAAGATACTGCTATGTACTAAGCAATTAGAGAAAAGAAATGGAACTGGTGTATTTGCTGGTGTGAGTGTTGGTTTATGTATATGAGGCAAAGACCTGGACTTCAGCTAGACAACAACCACCGCCAAACAGGAAGCCTGCATGGCTTCGGTGTGTGTGTGTGTGTTGGGTTAGGATGGGGTTGCTGCGGACAGAGGGTTGGGCTTGACAAACGGTTGCGACACCTTACCACCCCTTCTAGCTGCTGCCCTCACCTCGCTTTTCCGGCACAGCGCGTATATCCCAGGCTGAAACGTACATGAATTGATGTTATCGCCGTCTGGGCCAGAGCCATGGCAACTGGCCCGAACACACACCCCACACACATACACCACCGGACCCCAAAGAGGCCCCCATCCAGCAATTTTGAATCGCTGATGTTTGAACTGTCCTGCGCTTAGATTGAACATCGCCAGCGAGGCCTCTAAACACCCAACTGAATCAAGGCACTGCTCCACTCTCAGCCCTCATTCTGTCTCTCAAAAATGGTCTGACCACTGACTCAGCCTGCAAGGGCCCAACACCTGTTAGACAAACAATCAGACCTGCCTTGAAAACACATATGATTAACCACGTCATGGTGAAACAGAGATGCTAAAAGGCAATCAAACCCAGCACTGCCCCTCCACACCACCCCACCCCTCTCAAACACTCCACCACCATAGACAAGATATTGACGTTAGTAATTACTTTTCATTCGAGGGCTGACTTGATGTATCAATCTGCATTTAGCTCTCAATTCCATCCAGGAAAACAACCACCTTCTGAAATTGTCATCAGGCCTCCACCACAGTGCCTGCACATTGCGATGTCACAGTATGTGTTTTGGGCTCATTGTGGCTTGATTTCACGATTTGCAGTTTGGAAACAAAATTATATCCCACATAGTGTATGAGATAAGTCTTTCTAGAGACAACAAAGATCCACATTTTACAGGCACACAATGTGTGATAAACACTGGGACCTCACTGCACTATGCCCACACTTGAAGGCAGGAGAGCTGCAGCACCAGATTCTTCTGTCAGCATTAAGTCCTGTGGAAGCTAGCCTTAGTTAAGGAGCTGGGAAAGAATGCATGAGACCCGTGGAGGAGACTAATGCCACGCCCAACTCAAAGTGAGAGTGTTCTCAGGCACACACGCAAAACCTACAATTTAGCCTTTGTTGATAGGCAGATATTTTCAGTTTTGTTTTGAGACACACAGAACCACTATTTATAAAGCCTCAAAGATTAACAAAGTAATGGATGAACCACACTTGTAGTATCGCCCACCTGTGTCTGTCAGAACTGAATGAACAAAACCAGCATCCACAGCACTGCAGCACCATGCGATGAATAACATACTAGCAATCATACAATCAATTGCAAGTTTCATAAATTTGCTAAACAATCAGTGAGTTGCAGCACCATTGCACAAAGCTCACCCTCCACATTATGCTATGGGTTAAACCCGGCTGCATGAATGCTACATTTCACTACTGAGGTCTCATAAAGTACAATATAATCTGTGTTCCTTTACAATTATATATAGATACAGGGTTCAATTAATGTAAATATCAAATAACCCGCATGTAGCAAACTAAGAAGTAGTCAGCTTATTTTTTATAATTATTATATGTTTTATGGTTAAACCCCCACATTTTATGGCATTTTCCAGACAGGCATTAACATTTCATATTTTCGCCAGCCACCAAAGTTCAAACGTTGTTCAGGAGAAAGCTGCAAACATAAATTGGTTAAGATCATGATTGCGGTAACGAAATAATTCCGTACTGCGCAGATATTACGCGATATGATTGATTGATGGCATCCTTTAACGACGCAGAACACAATGCGCGTTCATACGCTGTAAAAAAGCATGCAAATTGTACCAATTAATCAGCGGCCATGCTAACTTCGTCTCTGATCGGCGCTATATTTGGCGCAGGATCGCTGCATTGATGCAGTTTGCGAGGCTCATCAAGGACTGACCCGATTGATCCATCAGACCGTCAGAAAGGAGCCAACTGCTGAACTGTGAATACAAAAGGACCACTCAAAGAACCACTGACAACAGCCAAGGACCACCAACCTTGAATCAGCTCTTTCATGCACAATAAACCAATGTCAAGGACATCCCACCCATTGAAAGAAGCAACCACACTTGGAAAATTAGGCTATGTTTTAATTTTAAACTACTGTTGGTGAAAGGCACCACATACTTCCAGTACGTTAACCATGCACTACAGGTCTTTTTACAGCCAAACCATGAGAAACAACTATTGAACCGTAAACAGCCTAGCAAAATTCTGAAATCTATTGATTGTCCAAGAGCCACATCATTGACTGCTGAGGTAATAATCAGGCCATAACTTCTAGAACCCGCCCACCCCAACAATTGATCAAAATTAAATCATAAATTCTGTAAGGAACAATCACACTATGTTCAGAGACAAACCACTAACTTGATTACAGTCAAACCATTTTTTTTTTTTTGTTTGTTGAATCCAAAAAGATGTAACTCTAATGAGTAAATAACATATTCACACTACCTAAACCAACAACCTGCAAAGTTGTCATGGTTACTACACCACAGGGGCGGCAAACAGTGCTGCTTTCCATCTGAAAGCCAGAGGCTTCCTGGTAAAGAATGAGTACAGTTGTCCCTCACTATAACGTGGTTCACCTTTCGCGGCCTTGCTGTTTCGCGGATTTTTTTTAGTGCAATTTTGCATGCTTTTTTTTTTTACAGCGTATGAACGCGCATTGTGTTCTGCGTCCTGATTGGCCAAGGGACTGTAGACCATTGTCAATCAATCTCCTCCGTGCCGTGTCTCCTGTACAGTACAGAATGCGTTCGGCTTGCCAAATTTACATAAATGTTCGATCGCTAGCAGTGTGACTCTGAAGTGCTGTATGTTTGCAAGCTTTCTCCCAGACAACGTTTGAACTTTGAGAGTGTTTAAGCAAGAGAGAAATGTGAGAAAATGTTAATGCCTGTCTGAGAAAAGTGTATAAAGTGTGTGGTGAGGGGTTTTACAGCCTTAAAACATATATAATAATTATAAAAAATAAAGCTGACTACTTCGCGGATTTCGCCTATTGCGGGTTATTTTTAGAACATAACCCCCGCGATAAACGAGGGACCACTGTATATATATAATTGTAAAAAGGAACACAGATTATATTGTACTTTATGAGACCTCAGTAGTGAAAATGTAGCATTTAATATAGCCAAAGGTTTAACCACTTAACCACTTAATGTGGAGGTGAAAGTGAACTTTGTGTGTACAATGGTATTGTAACCATGAATTGTTAGCAGAATTTATATGAGCTTTGCAATTGATTGTATGATTACTGGTAATATTTATTAACTCTGCAGAGTACTTTAGCAATTATAGTATGGGACCACTGGACACCCATTCACATTCATAACCTTGGTAATTTAGATTCACCAGACCAGCATGTCTTAGGAAACTAGGAACACCACACCACGGGTGGGCGATACTACAAAGTGTGGTTTCCATCCGTACTTCTTTTTTACCTGTTTATTACTTAATCATACACAAGTTAAACACAGGGAAGCTTTATTATAAAAATAGATACAGTGTGTGGCAAGAGCTTGATCTAACATGACACTGAATGTTTCTGTGCGTGTGTGTGTGTGTGTGAGTGAGTCCCATTGAAAACAATACTGATACTCAAAACAAGCTTGACATTTTTACCTACTGTGCTTCATCAGTGGAAAATATCTTGCTACTGAAAGGCCTATCTAACAAAGGCTAAAATTACCCAATAATCAGTCTGTTTTATCTTGACCATGAGTTTGCCTGTACGTGTGTGCCACCCACATGCTGTAAGAGCCACAGCAGCATTCTTAAAGTAAAACTGAGAACACTCTCACTTTAGATCTGAGAAAAGCATTAGCACATTAGCGTCATCCTCCACCAGGGTCTCATTACGTCTGTTCCAGCTCGCCAACTAGGGCTAGCTTCCACACCAGGACTTAATGCTGACAGAAGAATCTTGCAGGTACTGTTCTGAAAACTCTCCCTGCTGCTCAGTAACCAGAGCACTTAAAGTACTGAGGCTTTGTTCAAAATGAATCCCCAAATTAGCTACCATTTCACTCTGCCCACATTCATATTGCATACCAGCAAAAATGCTTGAACACATACACACAGGCACATACATGCATGTGCATAGAGCTGTTAGAGTGCATTTCACCTATCTTTTGGGGGAAGGATATTTGATAGCACATCATTTCTTATTCCTCCTAGAAAAAAAGGAACTTTTATCTCACAACTCCATTAGGCCCTGTGCCCACTTCTTAGCACTGTAACCAGAGATGTCCCAACCCACAGCTGTGTCTCCTTGAAATGATACCCAATTTCAAGCCTGCAAATCGTGAAATCAAGCCTGACAAACCCAAAACACACTGCTAACAACTGACACATCTCGCAATGTTATGAGATGCAGAGAACAAAAGTGACACTATACAGTGATGGTGGGAAACAGCAGCAATTAGAACTACAGTGGCTTGTAAACAAAGAGCAAGAGAAAGATGGATTGTATTTTTCTCTGTCTGTTCCTGGATGGTGAGCTAAATGCAGATTGATACATCAAGTCAGCCCACTCGAATGAAAAGTAATTACTAACGTCAATATCTTGTCTATAACTAGTGGTGGAGTGTTCAGAGAATGGGGGGTGGGGGTGGTGTGGAGAGGGGTGGCGGTGTGGAGTTTGTTTCCAGATTCACCTTTTTTTTCCCCAGTTTCTGCTTCAGGTAGCATCTCTACAATGTGTTTTACTACACCATATTGAGCACATTAATTCTAATCCTTAGGAATACACTCCTTTGTGTTTTAGAGCAGAATTTATCTAAATTACACACAGATTAGCTTCATTTTCTCCACAAGTGCAAGTAATTTTGTCGCTATACTGTGGTGTACCACTGCAAAATGAGTGGAGAGTGAACCTACAGGTATGGGGGTATTGGGGCCCTTGCTCTGAGCCATGGAGCCCAAGAATTGAATCTCTGGTAGTGAACTGTGTGTAATGACCAAAACAAGTCAAGGATACAAGCACGCAAAATTCCTTCACAGGGGCTCATTTTTAGAGACAGAATGAGGAGCTGAGAAATCTGGAAGAAACTTGGACTAGAACCACTGTTATATAACACTGAAAGGAGACAGTTTATGCAGTCTGGGTAGAATGATTTAAGAGGCCTCGCTGTGGAGGTATTCCGGGCATGTCCAATCTAAAACATACTGGATGGACTACACATCAAACATGACATCAGCTGGTCAAAGCGGCTAGGAAGAAGAATGCATGGACAGCCTTGTTTAGCCTGTTGCTATCGCAAATCAGACCTGGATAAGAGGCAGACAATGGATGGATGGAAAGAAGGAAGGAAAACAGTGAAACTCTGGTACCCCTATGGTTAAGCAAATCACATAACCACAGCATTCTCTGTTCAGTTCCAGCTGGGGACTTTTGTTGTATGTCCTGCCCCCCTCTCTCTCCCCAAGTTCCTGTCTGTTATTACACCGTGAGCCATTAAATAAGGGCAAAAAAAAACACACAAAACAAACAAAAAAAAAACACACACAGTGAACCTTCCAGTCCATAATTTTGACCTGCTGAAATCATGCAGCACCTGGAGTCATTCTGCATCCTCACCAAGTAAGTGTCGCCAAGAACCTTCCCAAGGGTCAAAATTGGATATAAAACACTGGAGTACATGCATGATGGTCTCTGACAGCTCAAGTATTAAAGCTGAATCCGCTGACTCATCAGCGACAAAAGGGCCCCTTTCTCTCTGATAAAAAAAAAAAAAAAAAAAAAATCAAGCACAGCCTATAGCCTCCACTCTGGCAGCAAACATGCGGTGGGCTAAATAAATCATCTCTGGGAAAAAGAGAAGTTATAACCCCTCCTTTTCCCCCAGGAGTCTACAGTGGTGGTAAGAAGGTGTGTGTGTGTATATGTGTGTGTGGTGTATTGTTCGGGCCACATTCGGTTAACAACCCCATTAACTGGCTCACAAAGCAACACCGGGGCAACGATAACATCAATCCCGGCTTTAGAGGCCATTACGTTTCAACCTGAGATATACGCGCTGTGCCGGAAAAGCGAGGTGAGGCAGCAACTAGAAGGGTGGTAAGGTGTCACCAACCGTTTGTCAAGCCCAACCCTCTGTCCACCCGGCAACCCCATCCTAACCCAACACACACACACACACACACACCTACAAAGCTCCAACAAGCCCCACTAACCTGTTTGGCAGGTGAGGACTGTTTATCTGCTTTAGTCAGTCTTTGCACTCCACATATACATAAACCAACACACACACTCACACCAGCAAATACACTGATTCCATTTCCTGTTTGTACTGTCTAAAGTATGCAAAGACACACACTGTAAACACAGTATCAACATAGATGTGTGAACTAACGTAAATAAATGCATACAAACACATAACCCCACCCCCACCCCCAATTCACACGCACTCAAACATCCTTGTATCAAGACACACAAGCATACATACAATATACACCCACCCACCTTTCTCATTGTATGCATGCAATACCAATACAAACATTACAAATAACCGATTCTACACATAAGCAGATGGATGAAAGACACATATAATGAACACTCTCATACAAACACATATGGCACATAACAATATGCACATGCAGATGCTTAACTATATCTATACACACGCACACACCACCCATTCACACACACTGCGTGTGATACAGCTTTAACGGTGTGTGAAGGCAAACTTTGTCCTCGCTGCTCACCAATGATAACATTCCTCTACAGATGCTGAAAAGAAAGGTCAATGATCCCCCCCTCCTCCTTCTCCTGCTCCATAGGTAACTAACTGAGCACCAGGTTCTATACAGAAACATGTTTGTGTGCAACTCCAAGTGCTTAATATTGAATTCCCCTCAAGGGGCTTAACTACCTCAATTAAAATCACATAAAGGAGAATGTGCAAATTCTAACAGCATAAACCGTCTCTCTTTACAACAAACAAGGATAAAGGTTTCCCTGATAGAGGCCAGGTGGATGCTGATTTCCTCTCACACTCCCAGGTTGGAGGCAGTAATCACGATTAGGCAAATGCCAAGAGCCAGCACCGATAGTGACAGCTCCCCGCTGCCTGGACATATGGGTGGGAGGGGATGGTTTACACCAGTACCCAGGAATCAGTCAGCTCTCCCAGCAGTGCCACTGCTGAGTGTCTCCCAGATATGGTGTAGGAGGTTTTGGCAACTGTGTGAGGAAGCGCAGAGAGTTTCTTCACAATGGGAAATGAGACAGAGTTTACTTCAGGGAATGGAGTTAGAAAAATACACCTACACACTCAGTTTACTAATCTCCTAAAGTTGACAAGGATCTTAACCGTGTGAAATTCTTAAGTCTGCATCACAGTGGTAGCATCAAACAGAAGTTTTGTGAAGAGATAGAATGTTTCAAGCATGATTTGTTTTTTAATTGATTTATTTTATATATTTATTTTATTTTTATTTACTTGTTCAGAAATTGGGGGTCTTTTCATCATTGCCCTTCATGCATGGATTCTAATAACCCTTGTTTGGATTTACATTTTAAACAATTTAAATTAGTTGTTTGTATGTATAATTAAAAAAAATATTAAAAAACTGCATTAATCAACATTTTATAGAAAAAGTGGATCAGGCCTGTAATGTGAGGAGTGTCATTCATAATGATGACACCAGCTCCTTCAGTTCTACTGAGAATGTCATGTCTTTCAGCTTATGTTAAAAACTCTGATAAACTCACTGTACAGTGCCTGCCAGCTACATTAAACAACAGTTTGTGATCATTCTACACATTATTAGAGCATTTAGGAAGCAAGATTTTCCTTCTGGTTGAAAAATAAATAAATGTATTAATTTTAAAAAACGATGGTTGGTACATACATAACTGTTAACTACACCTAAAAGTTAAGCTATGGTAACATGAACTGTGACATCGGTGGTCACATTGCTTGGAATGATAAATAATAAATACACGAGGGGAAGAAATTGTCTGACTGACTTGTTTGCTGTGTTAGCGAACCATGAGCAACTGATCATTTTCTACAATACTTTTGAGTTTTGCTACATATTATTTGAAATGGTCATCCTGGAGATAGATGTCAGAGTCTGCAGCTAATGATCATCTCTTCCACTGTTCTTCACCATTACATCAGTATTTCTTTTCTCTCAGTATTTTGGCAAATTACTATGGACTCTCATTTGTCGTTTAAAGTCTCCCTTTTTCTACGTACCTGGTCCATTCTGCATTGCCCACAATGCATCAGTTCCTTCAGGAAACTGTTCACTTGTTCCATGAAAGTTTTCCCTTGCAATTTAGCACCACAGAGTGTGTCAGAATTGTGCTTCATTTAATGTTAATGCTTCATTAGTGTGCATGTTCAATCAGCATGACCAGGTTTTTGACAGCAGATACCGGTAACTGTAGACTAAACCTGACAAATTCTCAACCATATTCTCTTGATTTTCATTCTTGTGATCATCATGGGACACTTGAACTCCCCACTGAATGGCGAATAATGAAATTCTTTGGCTGCAGCTCCTTATGGCAGGGCAGGGAACGATTCCATTACAGGCTTTGAGACTGACAACCCAAACACTGTTAGGTCAAATCTAATCCTATATTGGTCTAAGCCTTGGTAATATTCTTTTCATATAGCTCCTTCATATTTCTCCCGCTCTCATGTCTCTGATACATATCAGCAGAGTTATTAGTAGATGAAGGCATAAAAGATAGCTGGGAAAAAAATTAACAGCTGTACCAACATCCGGGCTCAATGGATGGAATTCACTTGACTAATAATGTCCAAACAGCCCTCTACAAATGGTATTTGGCATCATCATCATAAATAATCTGAATATGATTTAATGAAGGCATATTATCACTGTTTTATTCAACTGTGAAGTGCTAAGGTCAGAAACTACAAATTTCAGAAAACACCAACCATATGAAAACTGGGACCTTCTACAACACCAGGGATATATTAGAAATAACAAAGACTAGTTTAGTTGATATCCTTAACTTTTGTGGTACAGTGCTCCTAAATAAATCTTTAAAAAGCTTTAAGATGTTCATGAGTATGTATATTCAACTGATATAAGAGACCAGTCAATACATTGGCTGCGGGCCTAACCACAGTATATGAGGCAGGTTTACCCCTCACTGTACATCCCCTAGGCATGAGCCAGTGTAGACTTCTGATATTAACACATAAGAGTTCATGAGTATCACAGTATTGAAGTTACAGCTCTAAATTAGTTATTTGAAACAACTTTTCATCATTAGACCATGTTGGTAGATATGGTACATCTTTAACAACATCTTTATTGGCTAGTGCAATTTTTACATGTGTGGTTCCTAATAGAGATCTCTAACCCTACCATGCACAATCATATTGATTATTAGGTGGATTTGGTGAAATCCCTCATCAGCTGCTGGTGGACTGTCATGACTTTGGTGCAGGTTCCTGTCCCCTCCCTGGCATATATATATCTGCCTCTATATATATATATAGATATATATATGACCAAATAGCTGCAAAGAGTGTAATAGCATCCCCATCAGCCTCCAGATGCAAAACACATTTCCCCAGCACCAATGTTTTAATAACCACAAAATCAAAAATAATAGAAATGATGATGGTATATCTGGTATATCATTCTTGTAATTATCAAACCAAAATATCGATATCGGTATCAACCTCAAAATTGGTTTAACTTATGGAGTGAATATGAGCAGTACCAACTTTTAATTCACGGCAGTGCTGGTGTATTATGTTATGTATACAGAGAAGGTTTTCTGTTATTTAGCCTCCATCACTGATGAAAATGTCAAAATTGATTCTAACTAACTGAACATTACAACAAATGAAGGTGGGATTTATTGTTGGACTGTTGTGTTAGACTATGTTAGTTTTAGCCTCGGTGTTCAACATCTACCGTGTATTTTCTTAGATATTTTATAATCTTCAGTGAAATATAAACATACTGCTGAAATTTAAATTGAATATTAGCAACACCAAGTCTTTATCATTATTTATTGGACAATTACATTTCCAATACAATTTGTATGCGGTCTTCACAGATATAAAGAAGCGAAGCCTGCCGCATAAAACCTTCTATGAAATGGCTCTGCTTCATTGCCGGTCTCTGTTGTAATTCAATAATTTTTAGTTAGCATGAAAATAGGTGGATGGAACCTTTTTTAATAATGAGAGCATTTGCTTGGAGAATTCATCAGGATATTCTCGTAATTGCATTGAGCTCAATTGGATATTGCTGTGCATGTAGCCCCTGAGAATGGAGTAAAATTATCTTGATTATTTCCTTCTGCATTATCTCAGAGTTTCCCTCTGCATTATTAGGCTAGTGTAAAATGCCAACTGACCTCATGACAACTTTATCACTGAAGAAGTCAACTTTTTGTTATCACCCAACTCTGTTGTTTACAGTAAAGTGTTTATATACCAGGGCCTTGAAACAAATCAGTTCCATCTGAAACACCTACCTCCACATCCTTTAACACTGTTATATCATAGTCTGTGATACTGTGCATGCAATTGCATTCTGATGATTTCTGATAAAAATGTCTTTAGCATGCCATTTCCCTCACTAACTCGTCTATGTCTACTTCACTTCTACATTTCCCAGAATCCTTTCAAATATGGGGTGTGAGCTGTCACTTCAATCTCAGAAGAGGTTTGTTGAGCAAATTGTTGTGTATTTATTTGCTCATGAGCCGACCACTCTATGAAAACATACTGAGGTCGTCTGCAGCCTGGCCCTTACTCAAAATACCCAATTGCCTTGTGGCTGCATTGCATTCTGGTCTAGTGTTGAGGCTACTGTGGGCGGAGAAGGTATCTCTTTTTCTTCTTTGGTGGTTCTTCCCTATTATGATGAATGTAGGTCGGATCACAGTGGGTGTTGAGAATTCACACTAAACACTAAACATGTTGCAATTCACAAACTAAATATACTTGCAAGCAGGTGCTAATTTCACAATGTATTGAGAGGCTTCAAAGTGACATTCAGATGAACTTACTGAAATTTAATCTGCAAAGAGCTACTTCCAGTGTTTATAGATACAACTGGGAATAATCCTATAAAAATGCAATCATAATATCATGCGCACACCATGCTCGACTGTCTGTCCTCAGGTGTTGTACAGCAGTGAATACACAGTCACTCCCTTAAGCGTCTTCATGGCAAACTCAGGCATTGTCGGCTTTATCCAGCGCCTGGTGATTCATCAGGATAGTTGGTAAATAAGGATGCTATCAGGTGCTCCTGTAGTAGCATTTGAGGCCATGTCCTAATCAATAACGACCAATTCTTGGCTGATCTCCTCTTCTGATTAGCAGACTAATCCAGCCCACACAATGTTGCTGTCTGTACTGGTGGGTAAAACCTTTGAGCATAGTATCTGTGGTTTCGTTTTACTACTGATATAAAAAGCGGGCTTGTATAGAAACTATGGTGAGAGTTGTCCTCAGGCTCTTCTAATTGCTAATCCACTTAGGCAGTGAATGTAAAGAGATTCCATTGACCTAACACAGGCAGTTAGGGTGCAGTGGTGTGGTAAAGAGGTAACTTCAATGGGTGCACAGAGACAGAGTAAGTTGAGGTAAAATGGCTGTAATTTTCAACTACCTTAAATGGGAGTAGGAGATAGTGACACGGATATTACATTGGGTTAAGAAGAAGGAGGCAGTGGGCTGTCAGTCAGTGAATGGCACTAGCAGCGGGCGCCCCACTGGTGGCGGAACACTGATGGATAGCCGGTCTAGTTGGGTTAATGAATGCCGTGTGCGTCAAATTTCCTTTCAAATAGTCTGCAATATGAGCACCAACTGATGGAAGAAATGAATCTGCATTAACTAGTCAATGTTGGCTCTACACATGATTATACTATGGATGTAGTTCCTCAAATTTGTCATGTTACTCACATTAGTCCATAGAGCTCTAGATTCTGGTCCACACTTCCTGGGCGGGGAGATACCTGGTGCTGTTTTAATATGATGTGACCCAAATGTTTCATGCCTGAATCCAATTCAAGCACGAATTGACTAACTTTCAGTGTTACAGCGTATTAAAGAAAAGTTCACTACATCTGAATACTTTAAAATGAGTATAGTCACATAAAAAAATGCAATAGACTTGATTATTCATATTTCCCATAGTTATATAAGCCACCTCTAGGACCTCCACCTCTGACCTTGATCCCCAGGTGTAAATTTTAAAAGATTTTAAATAACATGCCCTGCTGTTTTGTGTGTAAACAAGTGTCATCAGCGTAGAGTTTGACATTCTCACTGAGTCAGTTGTAAAAAGGGTTAATGTTCAAGTGATTACTTTTGCAGCATAACTTTCAGCACATCCACCACATCTACTTGACTCTGTGTAAACTGAAGGTTTATGTTTTCTTTTCTTGGTTTGACTTTGTTTTCTTACTTAAGCTGTATGCTTTATTATATTTATATATATTTGTGTCTTCCGCCAAATTTGTTCTTTGCACTTTAATTATACTGAGAGCAATTTACAGTCCTAGTCAAATTACTTGTGGGTAATTTGTCTGGCCAACATATTTGATTACGTGTTGATTCAAATTATTTGAGCTGAAACCAAATTTATTATAAACAAGGATATTTATAATAAAGACACTGTGATTTTACAATATGAGAATGTTACAGTGAATTAATTTGACAAACCAACCACTCTGCAGAATGTATTGAAAAGAAATGTAAGAACAAAAAATATACAGTGAACAAAAGATTAATTATCAGACAAATAATGACTTAATTTTCAATAATGATACAAGTCATGATTTCAAGTGGATATTGAGTATTAAAATAAAAGTACAAGACAGAATCTAAAATTAGTAACTGCACAAACATGTGTGATAAATGTATTTGTTATCTATAGTATGACTGTATCTAAATGCTGATCTTCTAACTGCTGAGCAATGAATAAATGAAATTAAGTGATGAGATTAGATGAGAGAAAAGGCGAGCAGGAAACAGTCAGTCAGCATGTGTGCAGTTGGTGGACGGTCCCTAGTTTCTGAGCATCGTGAGCAGAGAGAGTCCACAGCCGTACACCAGACTCTTCACTATCAGCACTGTGTAGAGCAGATAGAGCAGCTTCACCCTGCACTGAGCTGGAAGGATCCAGGAACCACTGCAACAGAAAAGGATTCAAAAAGAAATCAGTCAGTCCTCTGCTCCTCTGCTCTCTTTGACAGCGTCTCCACATGAAGCTGAATCACTGCTCAACACAGTCACCAAACCTTCATTACCTTCTTCTGTCAAGTGTTTATGACAATTCCAATCACTGCTGGATCAAATGGAAAGCCCAAATATAAAAAGACACAGGTTATTATGAGTTTGAAGTTGGATTCACTGATTTTCTTTCTGTGGCCACTTGGGGGCAGAAGAACTCCGCAACAAGCTAAAAATACTCATCTCTGACCTTTGACCTGACACAGAGTCATTAGATTCATTCTTCATATAGAAATATTCATTAGTGGAGCTTTAAGATATAGTCCCTAAAGTTTGATCAGCTCCCTCAAAGCCCCACATTTAGTACAGAGTCCCCAACAGGTGTTATTAGTCAGGACGGTGAAGTGAAAGCTGTCTGATTGGGATTTGTTGTGCTGTTGGACACTCTAACAGAATCAGGGAGTGTATGTTGAAATCCTTCAATGATGAGCAGAAAGTGAACAGACTGATATGCAGCCCTAACTGCAGCACAACATTGGAGCTGTCCATGCAGAGAGGCAGCAAGTGATCTTACAGTCAGCTTGCTGCGGAGCTGTCAGCTCTGTTGGCTCTCTCTCTGGAGGACAGGAGGCTGCTGGAGCTGGAACCTCTGAAACAGAAAAGGAGTCAAATGTTTGGAGTTGCAGTGAGAAATGTCAGTCCTCTGCTCCTCTGCTCTCTTTGACAGCGTCTCCACATGAAGCTGAATCACTGCTCAACACAGTCACGAAACCTTCATTACCTCGTTGTATTTGGGCCTCCACTGTGCCCGTCTCGTGCCTGACAGAGCAGTTGTATTTATATGTGTAGAAAGCATCTCGGTCAACCAGCAAGATGGAGGCGGTTTGTCCTCTAGGTCCAGCTGCTCTCCCTTATCAGAGGATCCATCCTGTCTTTCCAGGAGAACTGGACCAGAGGAGAGGCATACCTGAGGCCAGACATAGCAGGAGGTCTTCCCCTCCAGGTGGGCTCTGGATGCTGCTGGGTACACGCTCACCACGGGCTTCACTACCGCCTCATCTGAAGTTTGACAGCAGCAACAAGCAGCACACACACACATTCACACAGTCAACAGCAGCTTCCAGCACTGCACTGCATTCAGTCTGATCCTGGAAACTACATGGACTCTGATCACTAAACTACTCATCAATACAGCACAAAGTTCACCACATATACTGGATTCACCTTCACATAGATTTACTCTGCTATATATCATGCTTATATATTATGGATATCATCAGAGAAAGATCAAGTTCAACAAAGATGGCAACAGGATTTACATTCTTTATATTCATATTCAACTTTTAGAAATCACAAGCTCAGAATAGATGTGTCATCATAATATTATATATTTACAATATTTGAAATATATCTTTAACAAAAAGACATATTTAACATTATTTAAAATACAATGATAATCATAAGTTAAACTGTATTAACCTGATATTTTACAATAGAAATAATATAACAAGATTTTATCCCTAATTTTAAATGTAAAAACATTTACCATGATATATTTGGGTCATATATATATAATTACAAATATAAGTGTCCACGTTTTTGGATTGTCTTATATCTACACAGGTATAATTTATGTATGTATATGTATAAAGAAAAAATGTGTTGATATGAAATTCAATTTTTGGTTTAGACAAATATATCTTTTAGTATTATATATCTTTAATTTGTTGATTACCTCGTGATTTGATAATTACCTTTATTACATTTAAAATGCATTGTACTAAATATAAGAAATGAGAAACATTTATATTCATAAAATACAAATTTTAAGTAGATATTTTGGTAATAAACAGATTTACAAATAAAGAAGTGAGAGTGTGTTCTCTATTGTTTTATATCTACACAGATGTCATTTCTGTATATATACATGTACAAATATTCTATATATTGATACTAAATTATATTTTTGTGTAAGATAAATTTACACTCTACTGATCAGAATGTCTAATGATTAAAATACATTTTGAATAAAACTTAATATGTTTTGGAGAAATAATTACGCTGTTATAGCCTCTATATTTTTTAACAAAAAGATATATTTACCATTATTGAAAATACAGTGACAGTCATGAGATATACAGTATTAACCACATATCTCACAATATAAACAATATTACAGGATTTTACGTCTAAAATAGAATTTTTTTTTACCATGATACATCTTGGTCATATATATTTTATTATATTGTTTTATATTAACACATGTATAATTTTTGTGCTTGTACATGAACATACATTTTATACATTGATATTGATTTTTTATTTTAGATAAATATATATTGATCATAATCTCATCATTAAATGATTTACTCTCACACAATTTTAAATCAATTCTACATTAAACTAAATTCATGTTTTTGTTTAAGAGATATTTACAATCATATAAAGAACAGTTATTATCAGAACACTAATAGAATCAAAACAATATATAGCCTATTTGTCTTCAAATAATTTAAAATATATTTCACATTATTTTTAAATATATTTTACACAAAAAGACACATTCACCATTATATAAAAGTGCAGTTACATTCATGAGATTATTATTAGATTTCAACATCTTTTCACTAATTCTTCAACTTTTTCATTGAACAACGGCTGCATAAGGAACTTTGGACTAACTCTGAAAAAACTAACATGTAAAGTCTGAAGCAGCAGAAACTGACTTCAAACACATTTTCAACTTCTTCAATAAAACAACTGAAGGAAAATCAATGTTTATTCTTACCTGTTACATACAGTTTAGTTCCAGAGCCAAAGATGTAGACCCTGTTTCCCACAGTGAGAGAGACTGATACAAAAACCTGTCTGCTGTTGAATGTGTCCGCTGAGGTGAACGAGTCCAAATGATGAAGCAGTATCATATTTCAGCTCCATGATGTGTTTCTCTAATGTTCAGATCAACATGACTGTCTCTTCTTTTCTTTGCTTTTTTCTTCACACTGAAATATCTCAACAAATATTCCCATTTCAACTGGTTCAGACGTTCATGTTCCCCTGAGGATGAACTGGAATAACTTTGCTGATCCTCTGACTTTTCATCTAGCGCCATCATCAGGTCAACATTTTCATGTGTCCAATACTTTGTGAGGGTGACGGCCGTGCCTCCAGTTTTTCCCTTGTGTTTCTTGGATTTCTCTTTCCCCTGTGCTCCTCTCTCTCTCTCTCTCTCTCACCTATGATCCATCTACTCATCAGCTCAGCTGTATATCAGCCCCTGTGTTCTTCATCCACCTAGAATGGTACATTCCAAGTTTGGACTCTGCTGTTGTTCACTGAATGAATCCTTGTCTCTCTGAGCCACAGGATCATTGCAGGCTCCAACATGAACCTACTCAACAGTCTTTCATGTGCTTCACTCCATCACTTTAGATAAGGATGGTTCATTCATTCATTCTCTTTCTGCCTTTTCCACATTACAAAGTCCACAGGTTGTTGGTGCAATCAGCTTATTACCACCCATAGTTACCTTTTATTGTTGATTGACATGTAGAGGTCCAGTGAAACAGCATCAGTCTTTTCAGCAAATTCAATCAACTAAGGCAACTTAGTTGCTCAGGCAACTTCCTGCATCATCTGCAGAGCTGTAGGTCACCAGGTTCCAGGCTGCTGGTACCAGTCCCACTCTGACCTTACTACACCTGTCTGTACTACATATACAATGAATGACACACTGGAGCAGAGCCTCGTTACAGCGCCCTCTAAAGGCCTGGAAACAACAACCATTTCACTCCATAATATTAAGGACAGCGACGCAACACATTGTGTGAAATATAGTTGTTGCTGCTGACTCATCATTACCACACCTGAGCATCAACTACACCCAGTACATGCAGAGCTAACCCGGCTAACTACATTAGCATCAACTGCGCATCCTCCATTCAACAACTTGGACTCATGTGTGCGAACAGAAAAGGAAACTTACTTGTCAATGGACGCACACAGGCTCTCAGTGTCCAAACTCTGCAGCTGACTCCATTTCTCCTCCACTACACTAACAGCTCCATTCTAGTCCTCAACTTCTCTGGAGCACCTCAACAGGTGACAACTGACGTCTGCTATCAAGGATTGATTGACAGGCCACTCAACCAATAGAAACACAGGAGGCGGGACTTAGCTAAATGACAGGTAAAGATCTAAAAATAAGGAACAGATATTCAAGCAAAATAAACCTGAGGTAGAAACACATGAAAGGAAATGAAATCTACTTTACAACTGTTTTGTCTTGATGTAGTTTTCTTAATAAGCTAGAGCTTGTTCACTGTGAACAGTCCCGTTGAACATCAGTTACAACATGAACACAGAGAAAGTCCAGGGCACTGAGATGGAGGTGAATGTCCTGGCTGTGAGTTTATTTGTTTTTCCTGTTCGAACACTGCCTGACATCTGTTCATCTGTTGGTTTTTGTTCAGGCTGCACCCATCATTTCTCACTGTGGGAACTATAACAGGAGCAGTAGTAGGAGGCTGAATGAGAGACTTGAACTGTCTCTATCTTCAACTCAGAGCTGCTCTGTGTTCTCTCAGCTGTGAAATCATTTTCCTGAGGATGATTGTAAACTTTACCTGGGGTGCCACCAGTGTTAATATACAGAATTGCTTTGAATGTTTCTGTGCGTTTCCTGGAACCAGTATACAGAATAATCACCACACAGCTGAGTTCCACAGCTGAAGGAGACAGATTCACCAACTCTCTTGGTCAATGATAACTGGTCCTGAACCAGATCTGCTGCCATGGCAACCAGCGCTGTAGAGACACAGACAGGTAGATGAAGGTCAGTGTGACAGTGTTTGTTAAAGGTTGAGTTTGTTGGCTCCTGATTGGCTGGAAACACTCACCTGAACACAGACAGCACAGAGCAGCAGCTGGGAGGAAAAGCATTTTGTGCAGTGGTGTTTCCTTTCCAGAATCCAGAGAAGTGGTTTGATGCAGCTGAGGCCAAACAAGGACGAGCTGTGAGATCAGACGAGGGCCACGTGCTTTCTGACAGCTCCTCACTCCTCCCATCATCATCATTAAAGTTCACTTCCACATGTTCTGATACAAGAAAAGAAAAAGACGTGTTTAAAAAGAGTGTGTGTTCTTTCTTCTTCTCTTTCATTATTATCTATACTTGGTGTTTATTGGAGCTGTTTGTCTTTTGTCTGGAATTGTTTTTCATTCTAATATTCTAACATTCATTTGTATATAATATTAAAGTGTCCACTTACACACACACTGAGAAATTCAATATTTCTTCATAAATATTCAATCAAAGCTTTAACAGCAGACTCTGAAACAGCTGAAAGAAACTCAAATATACAAGTCAGCACTTTGATTGATTTGATTGATTTCAAACCAAACTGAACTCTCCTCTTTTTAGATCAAATATTTGATATTATTCTAAAAGTCTTGACTTTAAACCTGTAGTTATCACCTGATAGGACAGTTTCTATGACATCACCTCCATCTGCTCTGTGCTGCTGCTGTCAGGAATAAAACTGACACACTGCTGCCCTCTGCTGGCTGCAACTACACACTGCAACCACACTGTAGGACTACTACTGTTACACTTCAACTATCACCACTAATATTAAAATGAACATTTCAAAAAGTCATCTGAAGCAGCTGCAGGAAATTCTAATGAGCAGTTTTCACTGTAACTTGGTCTTTTACAGACAAAATGATGAATCAGTTGATCAAGAAAAGAACCAACAGATTGATAAGAAAAGTCAAGTTGGTTTATTGCAGCCAGCAGAGGGCAGCAGTGTGTCAGTTTCAGTCCTGAAAACCACACAACAGCTTCAGCTTCAGCGTCAATCAGCAGCAGCAGCCTTGTGTGTGGGCCGCAGGGGCTGATGGGAGGAGTGAGGAGCTGTCAGAAAGCACGTGGCCCTCGTCTGATCTCACAGCTCGTCCTTGTTTGGCCTCAGCTGCATCAGAGCGCCACTTCTCCCCAGGTTCACCAGAGGAAACACCACTGCACAAAATGCTTTTCCTCCCAGCTGCTGCTCTGTGCTGTCTGTGTTCAGGTGAGTGTTTCCAGCCAATCAGGAGCCAACAAACTCAACCTTTAACAAACACTGTCACACTGACCTTCATCTACCTGTCTGTGTCTCTACAGCGCTGGTTGCCATGGCAGCAGATCTGGTTCAGGACCAGTTATCATTGACCAAGAGAGTTGGTGAATCTGTCTCTATCAGCTGTGGAACTCAGCTGTGTGATGTCAATGGTGATTATGTATTCTGGTACCAGAAGAAAGACGCAGAAACATTCAAAGCAATTCTGTATATTACGAGTAGTGGCACCCCAGGTAAATCTTTCAATCATCCTCAGCAAAATGATTTCACAGCTCAGAGAACACAGAGCAGCTCTGAGTTGAAGATAGAGACAGTTCAAGTCTCTCATTCAGCCTCCTACTACTGGGCCTGTTATAAGTCTGGTTCCCACAGTGAGAAATGATGGGTGCAGCCTGAACAAAAACCAACAGATGAACAGATGTCAAACAGTGTTTGTGACAGGAAGAGAGCAGTAAACCACAGCCCAGGTTCACATATTTCACCTCCATCTCAGACACTTTTTCTGGACTTTTCTCTGATATTGATTCATATTTGTAGCTGATATTTCAGCAGGTTTCCTGTTGTTCCACACAATGAGGACAAAGAAGAACTACACAAGCACAATAAGAAAACTACATCAAGACTAAACAATAAAAAAACTAAATGCATTATCACTACTATCATTACTACTGCTGTATTACTGGCATCACCCTACATTTTATATGGAACCTGTGTTATGCTATGTTCTTCTCTCACTATTTTCTACTGTTGGGTCTCTCTCTGTAAATACCTATTTTAAAGAGTATGGTCTAGACCTGCTAGACCTTGTTGTTTTTCCACCGTCTGTATCAAAGCTGGTACAACAGAACAGACACTGACACTGCTGCTGTGTTAGGTCCAGTTCAGACCACATGAATTCAGCCTGACTGTGACATATCATGGTCTCTCTGTGTAAACACCATATTTTAAAGAGAATGGTCTAGACCTGCTCTATATGAAAAGTGCCTTGAGATGACTTTTGTTGTGATATGGCGCTATATAAATAAAATTGAATTGAATTGAATTGTATTAAATCATACCAAACATAAAAGATCTAAACAACAAAATGACAATATGATAAAAACTGGTTTACATCATAGAGCTCTCTGTCATCCTATTGGTCAACATGAGGGATCACAGTGTAGGACTAGACAGGAAAATATAAAAATACTGACATGCTGGACTTTTTGTCCTATTATGATATACTACTATTCAATTCAATTCAATTTCAATTTTATTTATATAGCACTGAATCACATCAAAAGTCATCTCAAGGCACTTTTCATATAGAGCAGGTCTAGACCATTCTCTTTAAAATATGGTGTTTACACAGAGAGACCATGATATGTCACAGTCAGGCTGAATTCATGTGGTCTGAACTGGACCTAACACAGCAGCAGTGTCAGTGTCTGTTCTGTTGTACCAGCTTTGATACAGACGGTGGAAAAACAACAAGGTCCACTCATTCTACCTTCATAACTTTTATACAGAACAGAGAGAGGGGTCAGAGAGAGAGAGGAAGCTCTGGATATCTCTCTCTGTCACTCGCTCTGAATTAGAAGTTTTTATACACTTAGTTAGCAACCATCAATCACCCAACTGAAATACTCTGTTACAGGAAGATCATCAATACTGTCAATATACACTCACTGGCCTCCTCATTAGATACACCTGTTCAACTGCTTGCAGAGAATGGTCAGAAAAAGAGAAAATATCCAGTGAGCAGCAGTTCT
>BRZM01001648.1:143747-181247 GCA_033238685.1 Lates japonicus | reverse complement strand
TATATATATATATATTATTATATTATATTAATATATATATTATTATATATATATTATATTAATATTGTCTCATTCTATTATTAATAATAATATTATTAATATTAATATTACACACACACACACACACACACACACACACATATATATATATATATATATATATACATATATATATATATATTAATATATATTATTATTACATATTATTACATATATATATATATATTATTAATATATATTATTATTTATTATATTATATATTATTATATATTATATATAATATATATATTATTATTAATATATATATATATATTAATATATTAATATATTAATATTATTATTATTATATATTATTAATAATATTATACATAATATATATTATTATTATTATTATTATTATTATTACATATATTATATATATATTACAGTTGTTGTATACACACAGTTGTTATAGTTCTATTAATATACACACATATATATATATTATTATTATTATACATATATTATTATTATTATATATATATATTATATATATATTATATATATATATTATTATTATTATTAATATTATTATTATTAATAATATTATTATTATTATATTAATATTATTATTAATATTAATATTATTATTATTATTATTATATTAATAATAATATATAATAATATATTAATAATAATATAATATTAATATTAATATAATAATAATAATAATATTATATATAATACACACACACACACACACACACATATATTATTATTAATATTAATACACACACACACACACACACACATATTCATTACACACACACACATTACTAGAACATCAACGGAACGGCATATTTCTATATGATGGATACTGAGCTGTCCACCAGTTCTGGTAATACTTTTGTAGTGCCACATGTGCACTGACCCCACACGAGGCGGTGAGGCAGGTGACCAGTGAGGCGGTGATGGCGAGATGGAGGTGTTTGTCACCTCTCCTGTCGCTACATGATGTCGAAGCCAACGAAGGGCGAAAGAAAAAACGCTGCACCCTGCATCACCTGAACAGAAACAAGAGATCATGTTTTTCTTTACATCTGACACCAGTTGTCAAGACTTAGGTACGACTTCAGCATCTCACCCCTGACCAGCCATAAGGCAGGAACTTCCCGCCTCCCAGTTGCTGGCAGAGAGGAAGAAGAGTCCGGGCGG
Organism: Lates japonicus; assembly: GCA_033238685.1. Taxonomy (NCBI): domain Eukaryota; kingdom Metazoa; phylum Chordata; class Actinopteri; family Centropomidae; genus Lates; species Lates japonicus. Next base: position 180,053 of record BRZM01001648.1, on the reverse strand, counting down.
CGATCATGAAGCACCCAGACCACCAGGTTGACCACGTTGAGCACGTTGTTGAAGCCCACCGAGTTGCGACGCCGAGCCACGGATTGCTGTCACCAGGAGGGCGGCGAACAGGGCCAGCAACCGGGCACGTGTCCTCACCTTTACCTGAGACAGAGACACGACTCAGAAACCAGACCGGCCTCCCCACCAGACCATAGTGGTCAGACCACCGAGTCCTCTGAGCGCGTTCCAGGTGCGTGGATCATGAAGTTACCGATGCTGTGATTGGCCAGATTTAACATGCTGGAGAGCAGAGGCCCCGCCGCGTCGATCAGGGTACCCAGGGATCAAGTTCCAGCCGAAGAACGCCACAAACTCCCCGACCACACGTAGCTGTGGTAGGCCGAAAGCCGGGTCAAGCCGACCCGACTCTAAACTCAGCGAGTAATACACCTTAAAGAAGCACTCATACACACACAGACAAACACAAACTTAAGAGTTCTCTTCAATCAAATATCCAAAGTAAGAGAAGTAGTTTTAGTGTTGCTGCAGGGGAGAATTCTATCATTTCATGGGATTTGTTGGCAGAAAATGCAGGAATATCAGACTCTTCCTGATTAAACCAACTAGGCAAAGCAGGTAAAGACCCAGGAGCCCTCTGCTTCCTGTGCCTCAATAAATAATATGATTATTCACTAACGGAAAGAAACTGAAGCAGAATATCAACTAATTTGGTCCTCCATCTGTCTTTAAGAGTCTGCAAATTGCTCGTCCAGAATTAAACAAACCCCGGAGTCTTCAAACCAAAACAGGACCAGCAGCTTTTAAAAAGTCTCTGGAACCCAGAGTAGTGTGGGATACCAGGCTGCAAACGAAAGCAGGAAGTGATGTATAAAACGATTCGTGTGGATGTAGCCTGGGACGCTTGGTGGTGGACAGGGCCTGTAGGTGAATGTTTGCCCTGGGCCCTGTAGAGGTGAATCCAGCCATGCTTCTACCTCAGATCACTTCTTGAGTAAATGTACTAGTTACTTATCATCCCTAAACTCGCTAGAAGTCACCTCTCTGCGCTCACCTGACAGTATGAGGCCACTGCCGATGATAAACGACAGATGACCTCGCCCGCCATGGCCTTTGCTAACCAGTTCGGGCGACCATCGTGACATCCCCTGCAGCCGACGAGCTGCCCACGCCGAAATGCCGACACCAGGTCCACGGTGGTCAGGACCTTGGCCGCCCGACCGCCGACCCCTCCCAGCTCAGTGAGAAATATTGGAGCCGTGAGTCATGGAGCCCACGGTTTGGTTCGTAGCAGGGAGTACATGTTGTACCAGGTGTCGCCCAGAGACACCCGGCCGAGCCACGCCGCCATCACCACACCTGGTATCACCTGTTCGCTAATGTTTCTCACCTCCTTCCTTTCTCCTGTTGCTCCTTCATCATCCTCTTCATCAGCTGTACTCTCCTCTCTGCGCTTTTGTCTCACAGGCAAAACCAGATGGAGACAAACGTCGGCTAGCCAAAAAAAATCTATTTTCACCATGTTTTATCAATACAATGTTCAATGAATGACATATGAACAAAAGATGTTATAGAGGCAAAATGTTTGCAATTTCAGTTCAAAAGAACAAAGAAAATTACAAATATTGATTCAAAACTTCATAGTGACTTCTCTCCAGGCTCAGTGGTGAAAACTAAAAATCTAAAAAGAAAACGGGATTGGCACGACTGGGTGTAGATCTTTAAAAAAATGAGTCAAATAATGATTAGTCAATCAGGAGAAAATCAATCTGCAGCAATTTGAGTCATTTTTCAAGCAAAAAGATGTAACCCAAGGCTCGTTATCTTTCCCCACTTTTCTGTCTCTCATGTCATTGTGAACTGAATATTTTCGACAGTTTATAGAGCAAATAGTTGAAAAAACAATCAGCAGATGAATCAATAATGAAAATAATCATGCTTTAACTGGCTGCTTCAGGTAAACCAGGCAGTGTATTTAGTATAAGAAGCGTCTGGTGGTTTTCGCAATTCACCTGTCTAACCCTGATGATGATGAAGGATCAGCCACCTCTTCTCCCCACTCACTAGAGCGACTCCTCTCTGGAAACATTAATGACGTACAGAAGATCCACTTTCAACGGAAAGGTCTGGACTGACCGGAGGCTAAAAACTGAACCTGAACCAGCTGCTTTTACACCTGAAAATACTGCTGCACACCAAAACAGACGAGTGAGATCAACACCTGAGCTGAGCAGGACAGGTTGGATTGAGGAGGGTGAAGAGCACAGACAGTTTGTGGCCTGTGAAGGCTGATAAACACCTGAGCAGACAGGCAAAGACACTCTCACTGCTGTGTGAGTCCTCCTGAGTGTGTGAGTCCCGCCCTGGGAAGACCCGCGGGAAATGGTGACGCAGAGGAGACGCAGCGTTAATCATTATTCGACCTGACACCAGCGTGACCAGGCTGATAAAAATATTCAACACCTGAGCCTGTGTGTGTGTGCCTGTGTGTGTGTGTGTGTGTGTGGTTTCAATATTCATTCAGCAGAGGGGGAGGAGAGATAGCTGCTGTGAGGGTGTGTGTGGAGCAATCCTGAGCTGCAGCTGCTACAGGTGACATTTCTTCTGTTTGTATGCAGGGGTGGGAACTGGCCAGGTGTGTGTGTGTGTGTGTGTGTGTGTGTGTGTGTGTGTGTGTGTGTGTGTGTGTGTGTGTGGGGCTCAGGTATGTAACAGAAAATGATCTTAGCTTCCAAAAACGACACCCTGCAGGAGGAGTTTTATGTTTGCATCACTCATAATTTGCACAACTCACCATCTTTCTACCAGAGCTTTTAGCTGTGTCATGGTCTTCATCAGTGGATGGAGTCTGCCCAGTTGCCATGGAGACAGACTGCTGATATATGGCGGCGCAGCAGCTGTTATAATTTCATGCATAGCACTCTTTAAAAAACCTCAGCCATGTTGATTTATTTACAGAACAGACTGAGCATTGAAGGACAGATGATTTATGTTAACCGATGACAATCTAAACATCAAGTTAATTAGAATCAAATGCAATCATTATTTATTTAATGAGCCCAAATTTGAATTTAGATTTTCCACTGTAAAATGATTTATTTGCAGTTTATTTTGCAGTCATTTAATGTTTTAATTGTCAACTTACTATTATTTGTATTTATTGAGTGTAACTGATGCACATTTTACACTGCACTTTATCTCACAAACAAAACAATAAAACTATTACTTTACTGTGTGATACAGTTGAATTTTGACCTGTTTTAAAGCTAGTTTCTATCTTTATTGTGAATATTAGAATTGTCATTTTGCCCTGCAAACACTGGAGATCGACATTTCATCTTTAACTTTTTATATATATCCTCACTGTTCAAAGCCTGTATGTATGTGCTGCATTGTCATTGTAATCTGCAGGCACTGATACAAGAGCCAGTTTACAGCGCACTGCGACACAAGGGTTATCAACGGTCAGAGCAGACAAACCAGAAGTGGACCAGCATGGGTTTGGGAGGCAGTCATCTGTTTTAGGCAGTTGGGGTAACATTTATTGACAAATAGAATTTTCCAGCAGAACACAGGAGCTGCTGGAATACCACTGCCTCATCTGTTAGTGTGTTTGTGTTACTGTGTGGTACTTTTATTTATGCAAAGGATCTGGTAATACTTCTTCAACCGGTGAAAGTCACACAATAACACAAAAAAGTGAACAACTGAGGCAGCAGTATACCTGTGTTCTGCTCTGTAAAATTTCTGTTTTTGTCAGTGGAGTCTGGTAGTGATATATAGAGATGTTTCTGGTTAAACTGACAGGATCTTCCTCTTTAATAAAAAGCTCTGTCTCTGTAGGAATCCTATCATAATGTTGTCAGCCACTGAATAACAATCTGAGTCTGTCAGTGGCAAAAACAGAGATTCAAAAACACTGGATTTATCCTTTAAGGCACCAGAATAAATCCACTTTCCTGATGATACTAACTGCTCTTGACACTTTTAGGTTTTGTTTGGGAACTGGTCCCAGCACCACCCTGACTGTGGGAAAAGCCCTGACAATGAGTTTTATGCAGCTGTCATCCAAAATCCAAATTAAACTCCGTGTGTTTGTGTTAACATCAGGCCAAACGTACAGAAGCTGTGGCTTTGGAAAACACCTGAAAACTCATCTATCAGGAACATTTTCACACTTCATGCTTATGTGTTTCTACATGTAATCATGTGACTGTAAACTGCTGAGTGTCTGCATGCTATAAAATCCAATAACTGCGCGTGAATCCTCATATAAAGATTGGAGACGCCACCAGCCGCTGCCGACTGCAGAGCAGCTGAAGGTGGACGCATTCCTGAGGCTACGTGCTTTATACACAACAGATGAGTGGATGGGAGCGGGTCCAGACTCAAACTGAAAGAGCAGGGGCAAAGCACAACATCCTTTTCTGTTTAAGGGAATAAAGGTTTTCGTTGGCAGCCTGAAGCAACTCATACAGGAGTTTAAAAAAAACTGGAGGGAGATGGACACTGTCTCTGAAACTGTGAAAGATTTTATAAAGTGGAAAGAAATTCTTTGGTGGTGGTGGTTGTTTTTAAAGCTGAAACATGCGCTGAGGTTTCTGTCCCTGGATTCAAAAATAAATATTTAGTCACTCATGTTAATTCTTCTATAAAGTGAGATTTAACACCGAATATCTTTTATCTCAGCATTAAAAACTACAGCTCCACTCAGGCAGACAGCATACTTATGGGATATTTGGGAGGATAATTTAAAGACTTCTCACACCCAGAAAGATTAAGACATTATAAACATCTTATTGTTTTAGCTTCAATTCATTTTATTTGTCCAAGGAGTACGACTCAGATGATGTTATCAGGGGTTATTATTACAAACTGGAGGTGTGGGGACTTTTAAAAAATGGAGCATTTAGGAGGCAGGGACGCTCTTCTTCTTCTGGGAAATTAAGTCAGTTGATACCATATATTTATCGTTGTGTTTCATCAGCTGCAATCCTAATTTCCTTTGAGCTAAATAACTGAAGTTTAATTGTGCAGTTGCTTCAGGTACTAACAGTATGGAGCTGGATCAGTTTGATCTGTTCGTCAAACTTCACAGGTAACCACACTCACTTGCTACAAGCGTGTAGCACCGCCTAGTGGGCATTTATCATACTGCTCCACAACATGCTTCAGGAACATGGACAAGAGTCTCAACAGCTCCACATGCATCCACCACCACAGTGAGTTCTGTTTGTTAGGAACACCTAGCTACAACTAATGCAACAGTCCTGTGATAAACCCTCCTTCATGAAGGTTAGAACGTTAATAAACTGAGTGTAAAATGAGGTCAGGGTTTTGGTGAATGAACATCCTGAGAAACACAAGTTGTCTTCTGTAAAACAGGATTTTTATTTAAAGAATATAACTCCCATCTACTTGAATCACTTTGGTTGTTTCCAGAAGCATTCACCACCTGACCTCACTGCATAGCTTCACCATCTGTCAATTTATCTATATACACATTTATATCGATATACAGTGTATGGAAATCATGTGACACTTGTTAAACAGATGGGTGACAAATTAAAGTGAAGAAGTGAAGAAACAGGAAGACAATGCCCCAATCCACCAGACACGAGGAGACACCTGATGTGTTCGACAGCTCTCTCCACCTCCATCACCAAAACAAAGACACTTAATGCTGCTTTTCTTTCATTTGTCACCTGAAAAACTTCATATACCAGCATTAAGTGAGATGCCGTGAGTCATGCTTTCTTTAGTTGTTTTTGTGGACACCAAAATAAAAACAAAGACAGAACAGTTCTTTTTCCACATTTATTCTCTTGCCTCGCTCCAGCTGCCGACACACAGAGAGCTGCGGCGCCCTGCAGCAGCCGTTTACTCGTCTGCCTCCGACTCCTCGTCGTCCTGACTGATCTGGAAGTAACGCAGCTCGTACGTCTCCTTGTCCGACGCCACCACTCTGAGCCAGTCACGCAGGTTGTTCTTCTTCAGGTACTTCTTTGTCAGGTACTTCAGGTACCTGGGCAGAGAGAAGTATAATACAATAAGTACTTTTCCAGCGTTGTGTTAAAAGACATTAATTTGAAGCTCAGGATTTGGGTCTTGTCTCACCGTTTGGAGAACTGCTTCTCAGACGTGACGTTGATCTTGTTCTTCATGCGGCCGACCTGGACGATGTTACCCAGATTCCCCGTCTTGCCGTTGACCTTTATCCTCTCTTTGAGGAAGGTTTCCTATTGAACAGAGCATAGTGACGCACTAGGGAAGAGAACCCTAGTAAATTTGGAGCTAGGGAAGGGAGCCCTAGTCCAGACACAAGGTTAGCTGCTCGTAAAGATCACTAACCTTTTTAATAATCTCCTTATGGGACAGACAAGGTCGCTAAATAATGATTATAGAAGCAAGAGAATCGTTCCACAGGGTTTTTACCAAGTCTGTGTCACTTAAAGGATTCAACAACTGCAGTAAAGACTTACAAAGTTTGCAGAGTCCAGGATCCCGTCCTCCACAGGGTGGGTCAGGTCCAAGGTGAACTTCCATGAAGCTCCCTTTTTGGCTTTCTTGCCAACAGCTGGCCTCTTCTGTTTGATCTGAAATGTAAAACATGAGGATCAGAAACCATTATCTATTCAGTATCTCTTTATGAACAATTTCCTAAAATATTGAACATATTGTACTGACAAAATAAACATGAATCGTGTGAATCTGTATCCCAGGAAATGCCCGCTTCTTTAATGGAGGATTATAAAACAGTAGAGATATCTGTTAATAATGTATCATTTTCTGGAGCTATTGTAGTATTAGCTCATAATAAGTTATGCCGAATTGACCAGTTGACCTTCATCCACATGGATAATGACAGCAAATATCAAGTTTTACAGTCAAATGCGAAAAAATTACTGTTTTTATATGAAACGCGTATTTTATCTACGGAGTCAAGTCCCCTGTCAGTCAAATGAATGGAACACGTGTAAGCAAGCGTCAAGCCGACGACGAGCTAATGCTATAACTCATAAAAACTCATTCAACTTCACACACATAGTCGTTAAATTCAATGTTCTCTTTAACATTTTAGTTAAATAAACCGAAACACGCTTAAAAACGGAGAAACTAACAGGAAATTGAGTAAATTCGCTAGCAGCTAGCAGAACTCACCGGCGCCATGTTGAGAGATCGGACGGGAAAGGGAGAAGCGGAGATGACGCAGGCGTGACGTAGTACGCGCTGCATGGAACGCCCTTGCCATATATGGAAACGCCAGTGTCACAGCAGAAATAAACAATTCCACACATAAATCTGGAAAATGGCTGGATTTAACGAGCTGTTTGCACATTGTTGGCACTGTAGAGCTCCTATTTAACTCTGAGATGTTTTTCTTGGTTTTACTGCATCCACTTAACCTGCAATACCAACAGTTACATTTAAATGTCACCACTCTTCAGCTAAGTTTTGTCTGTAAACAAAGAACTTTAGAGTTGAAGTTTGGCCTGTTGTTGTTTCAGCAGCTGTCTGTGTCGGATGATGCAAGTCCTAAGGTCAACTACAGCTCAAACACACCCTGATAATAAACCTGCTGAGCCTGGTTAATCATTGGCGACCTCTTCACACACACATACACACCATCCCCGCTCTGCTCTGGCTTTCATACCAGCCGCATTCATTCAGCTGCATTTCTATGACCACACTGAGAGAAAATAAAATCCCTCCTGATGAGTCAGAGAAACCATAACAGGTCAGATGGATACAGACAGAGAGAAAGAAAGAAAAACCAACATGCATCCTTCTTTCCATTGTGCTGCCATGTGTGGCTCAGTGTGCAGATACGCAGGCGGGCACAAGTGAATGAATCATCTTCACATTAGAGACGTTCATGCAGGGCGTGTCTGTCCGTCTCCACTGCCATGGCTTCAAACACACACACACAACAAGAGATGCTGTAGAAGGAAAAGTGCAGCAACTGAAGTGACTCTTTGAGCATCCATTTTGTTTGTCCTTCACTACTTTTATCTGCAGGAATGGATCAGGGAACAGAACCCAGGACCCAGAGACTCTTTATGAAATGACTCCTATATTATATTTTAGCTTTTTTTTACCAAGTCTTTCACTGCACAAATACATACAAAAAATACTGTTTACCCTGCAACTGTTAGTGTTTTCTTTTTTCTTTTTTAGTAGTTTCTGTCGCTCATGTCACCTGGAGACTCAAACTATAAATTTATGTTGCTTTTACCTTTTTTCCCCCAAATCAGGTCTAAAACAGTAAAATAACTTGATGTGAAGTTGTTTTAACAGATGATAAATCAGTGGAAACTGTAATCATTACAATATATACTCTATATTAAGCATCATGTTAGTGCTAATGTTATACATTTCTTTTTCTCCAGTGTAAACCTGCATTAAATCAGTTTCATCTGGCAGCTGATGTGAGAAAACCTTCACCACTCGTTTCCTCTGGTTTCTTATATTTTGCCCAGCGCCTTGTAATATATTTGTATATATTTGAGGAGTGTGGCAGGAAGCTTCACAGGCAGTTTGTCCGTCTTTCTCTGTGAAAGAAGCCGAATTTCAGGTGATGTTTTCAACCGCAACTGCAGCTAAACACCAGGGACAAAGACGCAAAAATGCAGTGAATGACGCAGGTACAGGGGCCCTTCATGATCTGACAGGTGTGAGTAGTTTATTCACCCACACCACCTTCTACTTCAGTTAATATCAGTAAAAAGGAAACACTTGAATATTATGAGGAAAATATCAATGACACTTAACCTCAAATGAACAATCTAAAATCAGGCTTTTGCTTTGATTATTTGTATTTTTAACAGTAGAAAACAGGGCTAAGACCTCGCAAAAGGGCGTGAGAGCTTTAAAATTACAGGTAGTGTAGATTTAACCGCTGAGCTGATGACGTTTATTAATAAATCTTGAGTAGCAGAACAAATCTACTACAGTTTTTGAGCGCACTAAGCTACAAAATAGAAAAATGTTTTTAGCACTGCACATCCACCCTTGTGTGTTCATAACCTCTGAATGAGCTCTGCTAATAGTTCTGGACGTCTTCACCTATCTGACGACCAGCTTTATTCTAGAAACAAAACCAGACAGACATAGTTTGCAGTTTTTGTCCATTTGTTTCATCGTTTTATTTTTGCCATCTCCAGTCAGGTGACAAAGGCCTCGAGTGAACAAAAAGTTTGCAACTCTACCACCCTCCCCAACCCGATTGAGTCCCTCAAAAAGAAACACACACCTCACTGCAAACCGCCTCCCACATTTCGGAGGCCCACACCGCTTCACACTCACGCCTCTCAAAACAAAATACTCCTTTTGCACTGGGGGGATGGCCGGGGTGAGCCGGAGGGGGGCGAGCCCTCGGCTGCCCCGGTGAACGCAGGAGGTGTGAGCGACAGGGACCCTCACACGCCTCAAACTTCTACACAGACAAGAGACTGGCATCACGAGGGTAATCACTGAAGTTTGTTTCTGTTCTTGAGGGGGGAATAGAGAGAAAAATAAATACTTTCTTTCTTGGTTTGTTTTGACATGCTGGAGTGGACCCTTGCGTTTTGGCAAGTTAGCCAGCATCAATCCCAGCGATTAGAAGAAAAAAACGGACCTTGTCGCACCCAATACACTCAAGAACCAGAGCATAGGCTGCGTTGAAAGCGGTATGGCTGCTAGGACAACCTAACCCAGAATTAGTATCTAGGCAACCTCCTCCCGCTGCTTTAACAACTCAAAACTGCCACCTCCCCCTCCTTCCCCTCTAAAAGGCTTCTTTAGACCTAAGCGCATATTCAATCTAGGCAGTTAGCCTATAAAAATAATCATACAAAAGCTGAATCCTGCTGTTATTTAAACATTCAGGAATGTGGAGTGGCAAACCAACACTTTGAAGGCAAAATAAGAGGAATGAGTAACTGATCATTATTTTGAAGTTGTTTTTACATAGCAGATTGTCACCAAACAAAACCTCAGTGATCAGGGCAGAGGACCACGCAGCAAGCTGCAGTGGAACATTCCCAACAGCAATGGAAAAGAGAACGAAAAAAAAGAGGGGAGAAAATAAAAGATCAATGATGAAGAGAAAAAAATCAACAGAATGATTGAGGTTGTCTGTGGCTGGGCCGACGCTTTGGTGACAGAACCAATGAGAATGCAAGAGACTGGTTGTGGGTGGTGCCGTTTGGGCAGCAAAGTCCGCTCTATTTGCTGGTCAAAACCTTTGGTAGCGAGCACATTCCTCCCCATGGCAGAACACGGTGACCTGCAGAGGAAACATTGATCGAATAGTCATCTTCTATTTACATCGTGGTTTCAGACATTTTATACACTTTGAGACGAAAGCTAAGAATTTAAAAGCCCTGAACTCACCAGGAAGTCTCTCAACGCTCAAACTTTGCCTCGATTTGCCGACTTCGCTTTCAGGACACGCAGGTCCTCCTGACGCCGCCGCTGTCGGACATCATGACATGTAGTTTCAGAGATGTTGACCAACTGGAAAAGGTGAAGACACAATCAGAAGACCAGATAAGTCGCCCCTCCAGTGTTGACCTCAAACCTGTTCAGTTCTCATGTCATGTTTTTCAAAAGTGTCAAACCCTGATAAGTGCATGCAACCTTGTCTGAGATAACTGTTTTCTGTCCCTGGTCCCCTCAATGTCTCTTCTGTTGCAGTAAACACTAAATTATTACCGTGGTCATCGTGGTGCTGCCAATACTAAAGCAATAGATCAAAGCTGGTGAGACAGGTTGAGATTTGCTGCTGAGAGGCGTAGAATATGACGCATGAGTGGTGGTACAAGTCCAACTGCAGCCGAGGACTAACGCAAACTGTGGAACTTAGAGTAAGATCTCTTTAAAAACAGCCTTTTATCTTCATACCACTAACACTCTTTCCATAGTAGAGCAGAAAAAGGGAGCAACCAAGTTGGCGCGCAGCCAAACAACTTGACTAATGCTCATTTAATCTGTACCTGTTCAGAAGCTCCACATCAACACTGCTTTTTTTTAAAGAGTATAACATTTGGTGTTTGACGTCTGAGGTTTTGATGCCACTCTTGGTCGGGCTAATTTCATGCAGGAGTTTGTGGTTTTGCTGAAGTGAAACAAGCTCAGACTTACACAAAGTAGTTTCAGCAGATACACAAGAAATTGCTCACTTCTGATGCTTAGCCACCCTTCACTTGTCCCAGGCCACACACAACATCCATCTTCATAAGGCTCTGAGACAGCGTTTCACTGCAATAGATGCCAATTATCATTGATTTGTGTTTGTGTTTAATGGCTAACAAAGAAAACAATAATTCTATGATTAGGCATTTTTTCATAAAATACTAAAAGAATCGTTTATTCCTGCTTCTAATGAGTCGTTTCATTCTTCTGTTTTGTTTCACTGTAAACCAAATCTGAGTTTTAGTCTGACATTTTAAAACCAAACAACTGATTTATTGAGGAAATCAATCAACAGATTAATAGTGAAAATAGTTAGATACCTAGTTAGAGGACACCTGACATACATGGTTTTAACAAGTCAAGAGACCTGAGATCAAACATTGATTTCAAACAGACCCAACACACTCCACTCAAACAAGATAAAACTACTATTTCTGTGTGTGTTTGTGGTTGTTTAACACTGATACAGTATCATAGATAAGATGACTAATAAATGTACCTATTCAGATTAATCTGCACATTTTCTGCTTTAATTCTCACCAAAACTCTCAGTACTTTAACTTCTGATAGCAATATTTAATCATAACTTCTACAGGGGAAACAGGCTACAAGACATTAACAAGTGGATATTAAACTGCTTCTTTAGAGATTTTTTTATTCCTTAAATATCCTCAAGGTGAATTTTATGTCAGCAATCAGACCCGAGCTGCCAGCAGTGGCCACAGAAGACAGCGGTCACATGTTGTTTTCTAATTAAGTTATGTATCTTTGAGTTGGACTGCTGTGACACTGGTGTGGTAGAGTTCCAGAGATGTCGGATTGATGGCGTATCTGGTAGTTCAGCCTCTGATGTCAGGGACATCCATGTTGTGGGTGGAGGGGACATTCATACTTCTTGTTGGGTGAAGATGTCGAGCCCAACCAGGTTAACCTGCAGAGGAACGCGAAGTTTACAACAGTGATGTTAACCGCTTAAGGAACCTGTCAGAGGAATTGTGCAGAGCGTCATTCCATCGCTAAATATCTGATGAGACAACTTTGACATTTTTACAGTCAGAATACTCATTTAATGGTTGACTAAACTACAGGAGGTCAGTACATGGGAGCACCCTGGTGTTTAAAGAAAAAGACAAGGAGACCATGCACTAACAGAGCTAACACTAGGACTACGTGGATCAGACTTGTTTGAAATCTGATCCTTGAGATCTGAGCGTGCTCTTCTCCTAAACTCCATTAAAAACTGTGCACTGCCAACTTGCCAACAGCTCTCAGTTTAAAGAGGCTTTACAGCCACGCTTACATAATTTACCTTAGCATGCCCGCGGTGTTTGCCGGTCTTGGAGGTGGAGCACATCTCCACGACGGTAAGGACGCCCTTCAGCACCACATGTCGTTCTTACGTGAGGGCAGAGCACTGCATGGGTAGGGTGAAGTGGAGGCCAGACTCGGCCAGTCTGGTGTCACAATCGGGATCTGCCATGGTGCGATGGGTCAGGGGCGCTTGGGAAGACATTGATGATTAATTACCTTACTGTCAAACACTGAGGGTTTTAATTAGCATCACCCTGAGCACCAAGGATCAAATGTTGAAGTCAACAAAACATTTCTTGCTCTTGCTGCAGCCCTGATTTTATAGCTACGAGCCTTTTTAAGTGAAACTCTTGCTGATTTTTTTTTTTTTTTAAATTTTACACCCACAGACAAAGAAGAGATTTCAGAAAGAAAATGAGGCCCCTGACGTCTTTTTGGTTTTATTCTTTTCTTCAGCTGGAAATTAAACCACCACCTGTCTAATCCTTTAATTGGTCTTTACAGGTGTTATTTGTGGCTAGCTAGCTACACAAACTAGTGTACATGACAGCAGAATGCTTTTAAGAAATGTAACAAAGACCAACTAATTGACTTTAAATAAATCATATTCTGCAAGTAAACTCTTCTAGAAACCCTCCCCCAACTTTGGGACTTTGTTGTTAGGGGAAAACATGGGTAAAAGTTGTCATGACCCCATTTGAAAATAATCAATCCAAGTTGTTAATTTGGCTAAACTTGTGTGTTAACAGTCCGCCCTGTCCCTGGCTTCGCTCAGACTGTGCAGCAGCCCAGGGTCTCTGTGTGCTGCCTCGTTAAATCGATATCGCGAGATCTCAGGAAAAAACTGTCATCCTTCCCGATGTCCTGTGAAGAATTTAAATTATGAAAAAAAATATTGTAAAATATTGAACACAAAACCCTGAAGCGACACCGAAACGTGACAGCACGGATAAACATCCCGGCTCAACACGAGGCTGAATGGCTGCGCTACTCAACTAGCAAACACAATCTCACAGCCCATTAAACTAATAATATTAGCTATTGACCGACACAATACACGACAGCACCTTGAGATTATTAAACATTACTTCAATTAGGGAGGTTAAAATGAATAATTAGAGCTAGACGAACATTAGCACAGGCTTTAACAAGCACCGCCTGGAGTTTACAAGCAACAGCGCCAGATAACGGTATAAAACCAGTTAACAATTACGCTAAACACGCCGTGATTAGCTAAAATTATCTCCGGTTTTTCGGTTCAATCTATCGTTTTAACCGAATTTTGCAGGGATAAGCTAACCGTGTGGAGGTTTGACATGGCCAACGCGTGTCGCCCTTCACGAATAGCGAGTAACCGTTATCCGACCGTGCCAGGCTAACGATGCTAAAGCATAGTCACGCTAGCACGTCCATCCGTGCCCGCATTGCCGATAGATAGGCCGCATGTCCCTTGATCCAGCCTGGTAACGTTAGCTCGAACACGGACACCCACACCTCAAGCCCGTGCCCGCTGAATGATTACAACCAAGCGAGAAAATACATAACCATTTCCACGGCTTCCTGAACCGCCCACGACTACTTTAAAATTCTCTGAACTGTTAAGAGTTCATTTAAAAAGCAGTTGGTCTCCGTTTATCCCCTGGCAGAAACATGCGCCATGCCACACTTACCTTCCAAGAAAGAGATCGAGAGAGCACGCGGCCAATCCACGCTGCAGCATCTGTAGAGGAAGGGGGAGGGGAGTGGAGGAGAGGGAGGGGCAGTTTATGTGTTCCGGTGGCAGCCTGGCAGAAAGGGGATGCCAGGTCCGAGGCAACCTGGCAACCTCGGCAGCGCAACTGTTTCAAATACGGGCGTCCGGTTTCAGGCGGCAGTGCCTTTGGGTCTCGGGAACGGGCTGGAGTTCACACCACCTTTTATACCATCGTCACCCTTATTATCAAGAACAATGAGTATAAATTGTTGCACAACATATGCAAAGTAAAAAGTAAAAGCAATACCACAGTTAATAATAGTTACCACAGTACAAACCACGTCTTAGCTCCACCACTACATCAGCTGAAATATTCAACTTTACTGCACTACAGTTATTTTACTAACAAAAGAGTATTAAGACTTAATAAATATGATGCTCACAATTAAATTACCTGATACAGTTGGACTATCATTGACAGAAAATCATTCTGGCAAAACGTACATTTCATATTTCCAGCTTCTCAATTGTGAAGATTCATGAATTGAATTATATAAATTTTATAGTCCATTGTTGACGGACCAAATGATAGTAACGTAACAATTATTCAATTAATTCCTCATCCACAGGAATGCCAGCCTGTACTAAACTACCCTAATCTAACAAATCATGCAAACTTACCTACATTATTAATGAATCAGAGATAAGATAACAAAGATAGAATTTTAATAATAGTATATTAGTATTTTTATTTCAGTAAAGATCTAAATACTTTCACTGCCTGCCAAAATATACTCATTAGAACAAAAGTAAACAGCAACATGGTCCTGCTACTGTTATAGTCTATATTTAAGGCCACTAATACTTATTTTCATTATCAGTCAATCTGCAGACCATTTTCTGCTTGATTGATTATCAAGTCTCAACTCTCAGCCAACCACTGATGAAGGCGTTTGTTTTGTATAATATCATATGATCTTGACCTGTAACCCTCCTTTTTGTTACTGGATGGAATATTTATAAAATACAACATATGGGTTTTGTCAGGAGAATGTTGTTAGACATATAAAAGACAATCTGAGCCTGTCCGGTGGTAAAAACAAGAACTTAGTGGACGATGACCTCATGGTTTAATAACGTGGTCGTGAAAGTTCAGAGGTAAAGAAAGAGAGCAGAGCAGATGTTGCTGTACAAGGAGAGGACATTTATTGTACACTTCCAACATCACAGATGTGTGTTACCAGATTGAGGTTGTCTTTGACTGATTCCAGTGATTCAGACGTAGGTGAAAGCCACAGTCACATGCATGCTCACACACCCAGGCACACACCTGCTCATACCCATGCACTCCACTCACACACACACGCACACACACACTCGCCAGGCTGACAGCCGTACATACGGCTCACAGTCTTGATACGTACAAAATTGAAATACAAATACAAATAATACCACAATAAAAACGTTGTTGTTTTTTAGAAATTTATAGCTATTTTCTATTCTGTAGAAAGACAACCAAGTTTCTAATAAGTGAACGTTATTTTGTCTTTTCTCAAATGATCAGTAAGATATCATCATAACGAAATTTACAGTATATATATATCTTTTTTATCTGTCAACGACCCTGCCTCCTGACCTTATTCACAGGGTGTCGACAACGTGAATATCCTGTACATAAAGGTTTGAGTTGGCCTTAAAGCGGCATCAAGCATAATTTTATCGAGATCCTTGAGATCAATGAACGAATAAGAATATCATAAAAGATGAACCACTTTTCCTCTCTCGTAGCCTGATCACAATCTCTGACTGAAGTGTCAACCTTAAAAACAGAAAATGGCATTCAAAGTGACTCTAACCCATCCTGCTCGCTTTCACAGGCCGTTTGGGTTTGAGCTAAAATGCCTAAATGTCAATTTAATGGGGAAATGTAGTTATTCAGTGACTTATCTGACTGTTACTATAAGATAAAAAGCCAGGTGCTAAAAAGAAAATTCAAATCTTCAATGTACAGCCAGAGTTGTGAGAACAACGCTCAGGGCTCATGTAGAAAGTTTTTCTCCTCGGTCTCTGCTCCTAAGCAGTCAGACCCGCCAGTGTATTGCCTGCTTACAATTCATAACAAGTGATTTTACAAGTAAACATGTCACCATGCAAATGCACAACTAATAAACAGTGATGAACTACAGAGAAAGAGTAAAGACTGGAGCATTAACCCAAATCAAACGTAGGTGTGTAAGTCCGCCGCCTGCTGGGTCAGAAAAACCATCTGAGAAACCAAGAACGGACAGATTTTACAGAGAAAGGTGGAAAAGGCAAGACCATTATTTTTTTTCTTCAGTCTTCACCTGTTTTTGGCGAGTCGCCTGTCCTAACATTAAAGTGAGATGGCACAAGTGCAGTGCACAGAACAGTAAAAGGTGGAGAGAACAAAGGGCAGCAAAAGTAAAAACTTCCCAGAGGTTGGCATCTACTCACGCCAAGTTCTTGTGAGAAATGATGTGAGATTTTTGTTATTGTGTTGCTGTTGCAGCAATAATACAATATCTACAACCTGCCTTTCCTTTCCAGACACCGTAGCCACAGAAGGAACTCCGACTGTGCAGCATGTAATGACAAGTGTAAATGTCTCATTTCCCGTGACACTGTTAACTGCTTGTGTGTAGCATTTTTTCTCCCAATGGGGGAAGAGACAGAGGGTGCCTAGCAGCAGCACTCGAAATGAGTGTTCACACTGTGAGCAACACCGCTATCAAGTCACAGCAGGTCCATTCGGATTCCTACAGAGAGAGAGCAGTGATCGGGGGAGAGCGTCACACGTGGCTAACATTTCAAGGTCAGCACATTTCTGCTCCTCTGATGTATTTTTGCTTTTGTCACGAAAAACGTGACATCTGGCTGCCAGGAGGCTACCTTTAAGTTTCTTTTTGCTACAGGATGTTAGTCCGAAAACATCAGCTGAGATTCAAGCAGCATCACAATCTGAGTTTGATGTTTGCTTTGGCTCAGAGCAGCAAAGGTTGGTTCAGACCTTCCACACCGAGCCAGGTTATTCTGAAATCACCCAGCGGCGCTATCATCTCGCTCGCCAACCAACGCCGAATAGTAGGGAAACCGGGAGTTTCTTCTCATAAAAGCCTTTTTACACTGGGGTGTGATAACAACCAGGCGTCACACCGCGCCAGATGAGTCTATCAAACCTGTGTCAGGCTGTCAGATATCGTTTGAGGCACGACAAATGTCTGATGCAAATAGACACAAGTCGTCAGCTCATTCACTCACCTCATTCTTAAACATCGACAAACTTCCCAGTTATAAATATGTTTTAGGAGGCAATATTAAACTGACCAGCATATTTTGGGTCGAGGCAGCAGATCCGTTAGTATTAAGACAGATCTTTGGCCAACAAAGCTCTAACTCATCTGCTGGTCTCGGTGGATGAGATCTGGGACCATTGTTCTGGACTGACAACCAAAGATTTCACCAGGTTTCTCTCTCATGATTGTCACCATTTTTTGTCCGTCCACAGCACAGCAGCTGGTTAGAGTTTATTAATTTATCCACTTGGGAAAAACACTGACTCAGCATGGAGACTAGCTCAAATCAGAGGGAAATACTCGACGTGAGTTGCCTGCAGAGTGATTCTGATTCAGCACTGAGACACTCACTGTTGCATCCATCCACTAACCTCAAGTTTTCCCCCTCTACTGATGCTACCTTAATATCCAGCACTATAACAACACAGCGCAGTGAAAGACGTCTGATTCGCAGCCACAACACACCTGCATCATCACTGACAGACAGAGTAGAGCGACAGATCTACTACTCAAAGTGTGAACACCCTGTAAGAAAATCATTGATGTGCTACACAAAGAACTTCTCCACAGCTCCCCATTCAGTCACATGGGAAGGTCAAAGGCTACTCGGCATGATGTCAGCGTCCTTTAAAGTCTCAAGAACAACCATCATCCCGGTCGAACAGTCCACAGGGAGGGTGAAGGCGTTGTCCACTGACAGTATGTTGAGTTACCTTTGCTCAGCAGGCTGTGACGCCATCCACAAGGCCTGCAGCGCCCCCTACAGTTAAAGGATATCTATACTGGGGGAGAACACTCCTGTGGTTTGCTCAATCGTCTGTTCAGCAGCTCGTTGTTTATCCTCCACAAACACACACACACATACACACACACACACACACGCAAATCGTCCTCATGTCACCCCTCCGTCCGCCTCTCCTGGTGGCGGGCGACGTTCAGAGTGAAGAGGAGGAGGGATGTCGGCCGAAGAAGGGGAAGGGTTACCAGTTCATCATGGAGCTTCTGTTGAGGGTCATGAAGAAGACTTGGCTGCTGCCTCCAGAGCGCACCGAGGCGAAGAAAACCTGCAGGGACGAGACGTGTGGAGAGGACAGCGTTAGCTTAAATCAATGCTGGCTTTTTATTTGAAATCACACAGTGGTTAGCTTCCACTATCGACACAGTGGATATCATGCAGTCGCATTGATCGTAAACTGACCAAAACAAAAGTGTGGTCGAGCCAGTGTCAGAGGAATATGTCAGAAGAAGGTCGCATATATATACAAAATTAGTTTCCTCTGTGGGGTGTCTGAGCTCGGAGTAGATCCACTGCTCCTTTGTGTCGAAAGGAGCCAGTTGAGGTGGTTCTGGCCTCCTGGGCGCCTCACACTGGAGGTTTTCTGGGCATGTCCGACCGGGAGGAGACCCCAGGGTAAACCCAGAACTCTGTGGAGGGAGTTCATTTCCCCTCTGACCTGGGAACACCCAGTACGGGCTAAGAAGAGGGACTTCTGGAATACCCTGCTTAGCCTGCTGCCTCCAAGACCCGAGCCCGGATAAGCAGAAGAAAATGGACAGATGGGTGCAGGTTGAGGGAAAATGGCTGTTTCCAGACTCACCTTGTCGTTCCTCTCCGACAGGAACTTCAGTCGCTGAGCTCGCTTGTGCATGAAAACTCCGTCGAGGTGTCCCGTCTCCACGGAGCGGATCTCAATGGCCTTCTCTCCCCAGCCCATGATCTGGTTGGAGTGGATGTAGGCTGCAGGGGCGGGAGAGGGTAACCACACACACACACACACACACACACACACACACACACACACACACAGACAGAGGGGGATTGGACAGGAGAAGACTCAGCACCTGTCTCACACCCAAGCCAGTCACACCTCGAGGCCTCCTCCGCCTCGCCTCCGGGAGGAAATTATTGCAGCAGTTTCTGAGTGATTTCAACAGCGATCACGAAGCTTGGTGTCAGGAAAGACGCTGTCAAAGCAACAGGTAATGGAGGACAACGTACACGGCTGCTTGCTGGGTTTCCACTGATTTTGATGGATTGATATCGGTATTTGATTTAAATGATTCGTTTGAGCGTCACTGACTGAGGCTGGTGGTCTGAGCTGCAGCGGTAGATAAAGCTGCATGTGTGCGACACAGATCAGAAAGCAGAGAAGCTGCTATCTGATGAGAATAAGACCAGGAGAAGGTCTTCTGTACTTTTAGGAACTGGAAACTTGTGCTGTCTCATAGGCAAGACCACAGATGTTGAGCCAATCAGTTAAGCACAGCGATTCTCGAGGGTGGAGGCCATCACGTTTTGGCACTCTATGTATTAAACTGATCACACCACATATTATGATAAATAAAGTCCAGTTGTTTGCTAAATATATATATTGTCACTCTTCTTGCTTATTAAGAATAGTTAGATATGGACTCCAGAGCAGATTATTAACCCATCTGTTTCTGCCTTACTCAGTGATGGCCTTGTCCTCCTGGTTGCTCTGGGAGTTCAGTTTCAAGTCGCTTCAGGTGCTCGTACCCCGGTATACCTGCTTGCGTGTCTATTTTTTTGCTTTTTATTTTCGTAGGAAAAAGCTGATCCCACCTGCCGAGGACGGGGATCAACCAGCAGCTCGTCATTACAGCGTGTGTGCAGAATAAAATGCTACGATGCAGTTTTTTTTTCTTTCTTTCTCGTCTGGGAGCTGGTGGGGGGGAGGGGGGACTGAGGCCGGGCTTGGCTGTGAGAAACTCTGGTCCGACAGTAAAATACAAACAAACGCGTTAACAGGAGATGATGTCCCACACGCAAAACACAAACACATAACCACCAGTGCTTCAGGACGGAGACACAGCCAGTCAAACATACAAGTTTAATCAATCAGGATACTGTACACTGACATCTGAGAATCAGAGAGTGGAGGCCGAATGGAAAAACATAGAGGATTTGATTGACTCGGATCACGAGATCCAAGATCCATCCTTGATGTGCTCGGCTCTGCTCAACTCAGCCGTGTCCTGTTTCCCCTTCATGTGGTTTGACTGAGTGCACTACTAAATAATAGATTGATTTTGATGCACTGCGCGCTCTGCTGCGATCTAATGCAGAGCTCTCATCTCGCTTTGGAACCTCACAAACATTTTGTTCGCTCTGAGTTATTTCAGAGCTCACGCAATCAAGGATGAAAGTAAGAATGGACGAGAGATTCGTTTTTAGAAAATATTTCACAGTCAACACTCGCGCACAGAACAAGAAGACAACACAAACAACACACGAGCATTTCCCCCATCACTATTCAAAGATATACTGGATATGAAAGAGGAAAGCATCCACACTGTGAGTCTGTGTGTAGTTGTAGTGGGGAAGAGGGTGGAGGTACTGCTCTGTGGGACGTGTTGTTATCAACTCATGCATCAAATGAACGTTCAACACTTGTCATTAAAGGGATACGGTGAGTTTTTGGGTCGTTATACCTCTGGTCAACTTATCTGTTAAGTGATGAGAATACTGACACCGAAACTCTTCATGTGCCTCTGGTGGATCATCACGGACGAGTGCGACCACCTTAGCAAACAGTATGTTGAGTAATGCTAGCACAACCCAAAGAAGACAATATATAAATCTATAGATTCCAGCTTGTAACTACGATTGTGAGCAAGATTACTGGCATCTAGGCTGCTAGAAAGGTGAAGATTTGGCTCCTGTAAATTCTCTTTTTGAGCTTTTAAATATTTTTTTCAATCAATTTTCTCGCAGGTGTAGTGCATTAATAACTGAACAGAGGTAGCTGCAACATTCATTGATTATTAAGTGTTAATTTTCATCTATATTTCCCTTTTATGTGCCTTTATATAGACATGTATAACCCTGTGTGAAGAGCTGGTATAGAAGTGAGACATGCCAAAAATTATATATTAAATATTGTAAAATCATTTTCAGGTATTGTTGTAAAGGTTATTAATTAATATACTCTTGATTTTCAGGCACACATCAGTCTCTGTCACATCCACCAGTCATTTATTCTTTCCATTTTCACTCATTCAAGAAAATAAAGCCAAAAGTAGGAACATATCAAGTGATATCACTCAACATAGTGTCACTGAGAGTGTTAGCATGATGTAGTGAAGGGTATTGATCAGCGACATGTGGATGTTTTGGCGTCTGTACTGTATGTTCTCATCATTTATAATAAAGTTGAGCTGTCGGTTATTTAATTTCCCAAAAACCTGCTGTATTCCTCTAAGCAGTCATGAGAACAGGTGAGACTACAGTCTTGGCTTCTTGTTTAAAGGTGTGACTGAGAGGAAAAGGCAGGAGGAGAGAGAGGAGTGTTGCTTTGAACGGAGAAGGGGTGTGGTAGATAGTGAGGGTGAAAGATGATCTGCTGAGACCGCCTATAGAGGTCAGAGGTCAGGGGTCAGGGAGAAGCGAGCTGATTGGTTGACGTACAGACGGAGGTGGGCATCTCGCCCCACTGCAGCACCACGTCTTTGGTGATGCGTCCGTAGGTGTTGACGTAGACGCCCTCGTCCTCGTAGCACAGCAGCATCTCCATGCCATCCGTCTTGGGCAGAACCACGATGGCGTGTGGGGTCACCTGACCCTGAATCTGCCGGGGCGACACACGGGAGGGGGGTTGGAGGGGGTGGGGGCAGGGGGTTAGGAGCTGGCGTGAGCCTACGGGGGCTCTGGACGCCCCCCCCCCCCCTTAACCCCTCCTTCCCCACCCTGAGAGAGAAGAAACTGCTGCAACAATAGAGTCTCCCGCTCCTCAGCCACGCAATCGCCATGGAAACAGACATGAGCACAGCGTGATTCATGACTGCCAAAAGCAATGTGAGGCGGTTGCTGTGGTTACCGTCTCCTTCCTCTGTCCATCTCTTGACTGTAACCAGACCAGGGTTAGAGGAGGACACTGATTCACCCACTCCATCACTCATTCATTCACTCACTGAGTCACTGAGTCACTCGCTCATCCTGTTCTTCATTCAGTCACTCGTTAATTCTCTCATGACCTCGGCTCAGCTCTTCACTCGTACGCTCGTGATTACACGTTATACTATAAATACTTTGGACATTATTTCTCTGGAGCGGGATCTGTTTTGATGCTCCAGGTTTTGGCATCGGACACGAGTCAAACCGGACAAACCCACCACGCCTCCATGTCCTCTTTGCACTACCAGCTTTTCAGTCTTGACTTTAGAGGTTGGACCTCAGAATTCACTCATAAAGCCTCATAAAGATCAAACTCATAACCTCAGATCTTCCAAACAGTCCTCTAACACTGAGCTGTTTGGTTGGACGAGTCACCCTCATTTCCTCAAGCCTTTGATTTTTTACTTTGGGTATTAAGATTCCCAAGTTCATGGTAGATCCCCAGGATTGATCCAAAGAGCTCAGAGCTCCAGAAAAGTTCCATTATTCCTTGAGAGAGAGCCAAAAGCTCCAAATAGGTCTCAGGTTGTTCTGAAGTTTTGAAGTCTTGTGTTCAACCCTCAGACGCTGCTCTCAAGTCCAACACCTAAAGTAAACACTCAAAAGTTCAAATATCTTTTTACAACTAGCTCAGGGTGTTAGAGGAGTGTTAGGAAGTTTTGAGGACATGGGTTTGATCCTTATCAGGCTCACTGAATTTTAAAGTCCAACAACCAAAGACTTAAATGCTTTAAGAACCACAGCTCAGATCTGTCTAACCAAATGGCTTAGGGTGTTAGAAGACGGCTATGAAGTTTTGAGTTTGTGGGTTTAATCCTTGGTGGATTTTTAAGTCCAAGACCCACATTAAAGATTTAAGGACTCTGAGGAATGGAGGTCAAGTGTCTCCAACCAAATGCTTGGAAGTTCTGAGGATGTGGGTTCAATGCTTTCGAGGCTCAGTGAGTTTTGAAGTCCAAACCCAAAGCGTTCAGAGAGAAGCTCCCGGGTTCATTCGTGACCATAAAGTGCCAGTTGGCGCAGCGTAAGTGTTTTTGGGACCTGGAGCATCTTGTATGTCTGTTTTGAGAGGTCGGCTAAGACTGTTATTACCACTGTTATATCTGCACACACACACACACACACACACACACTTACATGTGAGGGGATGTAGATGTCGTAGGGGTTGCCAGAGTCCACATCGATGACGTGGAAGCCCACGCTGGAGCCGTAGATGACTTTTAACCTCTGTCCTTCCTCCACAGTCAGATCAACCAGCAGGGGGCGATGCTGCAGGTCAGTGAACGACTGACAGACCAAGAGGAGGAGAAGAAGGCGTTAATTAAACATCTGAGGTACAAGGAGGAAAGGAAAACGTGTTCGCAGCTTAAAAATCCTTCGACTCTCCTGACAACACACACTCTAATGCCACAAAAAATAAATACATATTGATAATGATTCAACTGGAATCGGCAGTAGTCTAACAACGGGTGCTGACGTCAGAATAAGAAGTTATTTCAGTCTGTAAATAACTTAATACAAGGGCAATTACCTCTATATTACAGGAAACAATACAATATAGTATTTCAGCTTTCTAAAGACTGAAAAGATTTAGTCTCTATGGAGGCAAAAAGTATCCTCGCTTAAAAAATCAATGTCTTATCAAGTACTTTTTTGTCCAAAAAAAAGTCTAATTTTCTTAAAGCAAGAGAAAACATTTCAATCTGTTTCCAATCCTCTACAATTCATGTCTTATTTGGAAGTTCTGAAACTCAATTGTTGTGAGAAGTTGATTTGTAATTGAAATGACTCTTGCAATTTATGAATGAATTGTCTGTCATTGACTTTTTGATTTTCTGTGGAAGGTTTTCTCTTTATTCAATATCTCAGTGAGGTTTTATCCTGAACAAACCAAGGAGAAACACATAAATAAATCAACATCATGCTGCTCACATGTTCTCAAACACAAAGAGATCTTTCATCCACTTTCACCGACCTCTAACACCTGAGGCACATCCCGACGCCTCTTACCTTGAAGGCCATAAACTTGTGGTAAGGTTTAGGCGCCCAGGCGTAGATCTCCACTGAGTTCTTCAGGGCAATCACCAGGAATTTAATCCTCTCGTACTTCACTGCAGAACAAAGCAAAAACAAGTCAGATATGTGGCGAACGTAAGCCATCGTGTGCTGAAACTGTTCAAGAAGCTGCTTGTTTTGGAAACTTTACATTTGGTAATGGAAGAAAACATGGAAATCGAGGCTCAAACTTCACGTCTGCACTTGTTTTCTTACCGACTTTGTAATGCACGCAGCCCTCCAGGTCTCCAACGGTGATCCATCCCTGTTTCTTTTCCACTTCAGGGTCGTTGTGTAATATCCTGTTCCTGAGCCAGGACAGGTAGTAAACACGCAGCTTGTTCTTCTTCCCTGGTTTTGGAGAAAAAAAACGAGGAAAACTGTGTGACTTTTTGTTGTTGAGCCTCATTTCTAAACCATCAAAGTCAGATCTGATGATTGAGTGCTTTCTTTATGAAGAGAAAAATCAAGTCTGGTAAAAATAGAAGCATCTTCGTCACACTCAGCGTCTTGTTTTGTTTTCTATTTGTTCTCAAAACCAGCGGGGGAGCACTTGAGAATTAGAGACACGACTGTAACCAAAGGGAAAAAGGAAACACTGAAGACGAAAACAATAAAAAAGCCTCAAATGTGAGATCAACAAAAACAGCTGAGGGAAACTGAGGATTTAGATGTAGGGCTGAACAAGAGGAAGAGATCCAGAAAGAGAAAGAAGAAGGGGAGGTTTTCAACATGGTGGCAGCTGAAACAGAAAGGATTAGCTAGTTCAAGGTCATGAATAAACCTCCATGCTCAGATGAAGCGAATCCTCCAAACTCATCTGAACATCAGCAACGTGGCAAAACAAAAGGGACCTTTCTTGGCAAATATCCTCGTCACAAGTCGCCCCTGCCTGCTGTCCAACAGTGAAGGTTGCAGGGTTTAAAGAGGAATACCAACCTGAGATGGTGACCAGGACGTTAAGTCCCTCCAGGACGTCCATCTGTTGGAAGCGCCGTCGGTTGATCAGGTTGTATACTTTGCCCTGACCGCTTCGATCCAGCAGCATCAGGCCGTTCTCCGTGCCCACCAGCAGGTTCACTCCTGCACAGACACACAGGTGTCAGGTTTTTCCTGCTGGTGCATTTGTACATGATTAAAATAATTGCTGCGTGGTTGTTTTTCGTGACTGTCTCACCCCAGAGCGCTGCACAGAGGATCTCAGAGTTGAAGCGTTTCTTGTATTTGCGGATCTCAGGTGTGTCACTGTGCGGCCTGATGTTGGTGGGGTTGACGTTGACCACGGAGATCTTTCTGGCCTCGTTGAGCCTCGCCTGCTCCTGCTCCTGCTTCAGCAGCTCGTCGGCAAACAGCGCTGCAACACAAAATACAAACAATGAACCATAACCACGAAAATATGACTTTTATATTGTGAAAATAAAGTCTTTAAGTTTCTTTATTTTAAGTTCTTTGTCAAGTAAATTATAAAGGAAATTAGAAATTTAACTTCAAGCTCACGTTTTTTTATTCTTAACTATATTCCCTTTATTTTTCAACCAAAATCAACAAACCTCAGACCTCAAACCTCAAACTGCTGTGATGCAGTGATAAATAATTCTGTTGTTTGAATTAATGATAAGAGGAAGATTTTTTTTAAAAACACACCAATATTCTTTGTGAAACGAGAACCAAAACTTCTTAAAAAGGAACAGAGATACATAAAAAAGTTGATCATTTCTGCTGACAGAAAGAAAACGCACCTGAAGCAGAGTTTTTGTCGTCGTCATCAGTCGGGGACGTCCCGTAGACTCTCGGATCAACAAACGGTGTGAAGGAAGCCTTGGAGCCTCCACTGCCTCCCATCCCGTACTGTTGATCACAGAAACACAGGCTTCAGTCACGTGTTTGTCTTATGGTTTGTTAGCTTTGGGAAAACTGACTGAAACAGGTAACTGTGGAAATAAAGGAAAGATGTGGTGTGTTCAGTTGTGTTTTTTGTTTGTGTCTGATAAACTTGTTTAAGCCTCATCCCGGATACGTCCACGTTTATTCGGACTTAAACTAAACCCCCAGTGTTTCCTTTATTTAGTCAGCTACCTGTGTCATGTGCTCAGGAGCAGGGTGGAGGATACTTTCTGGATCAGAGGCTGGAAAACTGAGAGAGGGGGAGGGAGAAAGAGAGGGATCAAACGAGCGGAGGCGGGGAGGGAAGAAATCCAGTTTGTTCCATCTGTGGGGAAAACACTGGAGCCAAAGCGGGGCAGATCTAAATAGGACAGGGCAGGAAATTAAAGGTGCCACGTGTTGTCATTTATGATTTTCACACTTCTCATCTCCTATAGATCCTGTAATTTCTCTGTGATGCGATGAGGTAAAAATAAGATGAAGCTGAGCAGCTACACAACTGGTCAGCTGGTTGATAAGTTGTAACAATTTCATGCTTTATTAATTATTTTAATCATTAATTAACAATCATCTTCTGGTTCTGCTTCACAAACACAAACAGATTCTTGCTTTTTCTTTTTGTTGCATTAGAAACAGAATAATGTGGGTTCTGGTCAAACTTTCCATCCTGCTGCCCCAAGTATGGATTAATCCGCCGCTGAAAATAGTCCCAAACAAAAGCACAATTTCCTCCTGTTTGTTAACAACTACAGTGTCCTGCTGTTTTAGGAAATTACTGAGCCTTGTTTTAAATTAAACTATAAATTCATGACGTGTTTCTGAAGATTTACCAGTGAACTTGGGGCTGAGACATTTGACAGTAACAAAAATATAGAACAACACCTGCCTTGTTCTTTAAATGCTGGTGTGTAAGTGCAGTTGAAAGTTTTAACTGGTGGCAGTTGAAAAGATGCATTCAGGTGCACTGACACTGGAAAAACGACTTCTGTAATTAAATTTTATGTTTTAGATTTTACAGCCGACCATCTTTACTCCACTGGTGGCTGCCTGTAATTTCCCACCCCTAACAGGTTTGTGGGCAGGTGACGGGGTGAGCAGGGTAACAGGGTGAACAGGTGACAGGGTGACGGTCTGTCAGGATCAGGTGTGTGGAGGAGGAGGTTGGGAGGTTGGGGGGGGGCGATATCTGGGTGCTGCTCCACCTACTTGGGCCCCAGAGGCGTCGCCAGGGGAGACCAGGGGGGAGGTGCTTTGCTGCACCAAATCGGGGAGATTGGCGTTGCCGGGGAACAGATTAGCATTGCCGGGGAAACCGTTGCTGGCGGTAGAGCTCCGCCTCCGTTCCCCGTGTTTCTGGAAAAAGAGAGAGAGGGGCGGGCTACTGTGCAGCGAGGCTGTGATTGACAGGTCAGGTGGCGGAGGGAGGAAGCTGAACCCTGCTGTGTGCGGGCGTGTTTGTTTGTGTGTTTGTGTTGATTTTTTGAAGGGGGGGCGGGCGGGTACTGAACCCAGAGGCTCTCAACAGACATATATGTCATCATGTCTGTGTTTCATACAGTAATCTGCACACACACACACAACATACAGGATAATACACACACTAACAGGCTACAAAATTCCTCCACAAGATGGACGCTCACACTAACCCTGTGTGTGTTGTTCTAACACAGACACACAAACGCAGAACAAAACCAGGAAACAGCCAGGCATGCAGAGCCGGTGAATGAGCATCCGAGCGCTGGGTGTTGGTTTCTGTGGAGTCAGCGAGGCTCCAGGTCAACCCCCCCCCCCCACCCAAGGTCAAAGGTCAGAACTGAGCGGTGGCTTACCTCACGCATCATCAGGGTGCTGTCCTGGGAGCTGTTTCCATATGCGTCGCCATGGGTGTCGTTATGACCTCCCATCATGCCGAAGGACTCGTTTGTACTTTGACTTGCTGCTGGCCTGAAAAACACATGTCAAATTTTTATTTTTAGTTCATTTCTTAACTGTTTTGACTAATAATCTTTTAAATATGCTTCTTTATGTTTGTCCAAAATGCTCCTGTTCCTTGTTCAACATATGAAAAATAAATCTTAAAGTTGTACTTTATTAAAACATACACCATTTACTCAAGAGGGAAAGTACTATTCTATACATTTTTCAGAGATGAACAGACTCAGACCTGAACCTTGTGATCCACCATAAAGGTGCACAGACATTTCTGATACCAGTCTCCATTAAGAAAAAGAGTTATTGAACACAGGAGTTGCTCACCTACCTCTGCCTCGATTAGTTAGTTAGTTAGTGTTATTGTTTGACTTGTAATGGTGAAATAAGTATTCAGATCCTTGATGCAAGTAAAAGTACCACACAGTAACACAAACACACTAACAGTGGTATTCCAGCAGCTCTTGTGTTCTGAGCGGTAAAATTACCGTTTTTGTAAATGGAGTCTGGTAGCACTGATGTGAACCAGCATCACTGATAATACTCACATGATACGTGGTATATCGCTAACAGCCACTGTTCCATCATTAGCCCCGCCCTCTCCCTCCTCATCCTCGCTGCTGTGAGACTCCTCGCTGGACGTCGAGTAGTCGGTCACTTTGACAGGCGGGCGGCTCGTTTCCTCGCCCTGCCGCAGCTCTCTCAACTCTTTGGCCAGAGCCGTCAGGTCCTGCAGGAGGGGAACACACCCAAAAATCATGAACGTTAACTAATTCTGCTGTTTCTGTCACTTACACATTTGGAAGTGTGAAGACGACACGTTTTTCTGTATCTGTCATGCTTGTCTCATGCAATAAATGCAATTTTTACATCAGAGGAGTTTTCAAGAAATTTCCTCAAGGTGTTACTGAGACATCGTGACATTTAGAAGCTGAATGTTTGGATGTTTTACTTGAAAAACTGACTTTAATGATCAAAAAAGTTGCTTTGGTTGCTCTGCATTAAAGGTGTAAAGATGTCAGTCCTCCTTTGGAAGCTGTTTATCACAGAGATATCTCATTTAGTCAAATAAAGGTCTGGTCAAAGTGTACATCACTGTAGGAGCCCGGCTCTCCACTGGGAAGTGAGATTGGCATTTCATTACATTTTAGATCGATATCATACAGCACACTAAAGGTTTAATTAGCTGAAAGTGTTGATTATGAGAAAGTAATTTACTCCTGGAAGCAATTTACATTTTGAATGACAGCTTAAGAGTTCGGCTGAGGCCTCAGACAGAGTGAACGTATGGCTACTACAGCAGAATATCCAGAGAAAATGAAGACAGGTTTAGATTTCTCCAGATATTTACAGAGCTGTCTTTAGGTGTAAATGTAAAATCCAAATGCAAGAAACAAACCTGTCAAACAGACTGAACATAAGAAGAAACTATTCTAGCTTTTCCCAATTTCTGTAAACAGATACCATAATAAAAATGATATGAAAATGTATATTTTATTTGGAAAAACATAAAGTTTTCTTGGAAGAGGATCAACAAACTGAAGAAATTCAGGTCACTATCATGTACGACAAGGAGACACATCAAATCCTCACATCTGAGAGGCCGGCACCAGCAAATATTATCATATATCAATTATCAAAATTGTTGGTTACCTTCAGTGTTGATCTAGAAATGTTTGAAGTAATATATTTAATATCTGTTCAGTCATCTTAATAGTGTTCAGAGCAGTAAAATGCAATAAATAAAATGTAAACAGATGAAGAAGTGAATTTATCTTCTGCCTGAATCTGTTCAGAGATTTATTAAAGTGGTTCCTGTGACGTTCATTTACATTTCAGCTAATCAGTAAGTGGGAGAGGGGGGTCTGCGAGCAGGAGGGCAGTGCAGGACGAAGAGGAGGAAGAGGAAGAGGAAGAGGAGGAGAGATAAACTACAGTTGCCTCAGTGCAGGAGCATCAAGGGTTAAATGTTAAAGGTTAAAGTTCAGGGGTGCAGGAGGGGGGCGTGCTTTTAAATTCAGCCTGTGTGACATTTTCATTGTTAGCAGCACGTCAGAGGTTAAGTGACAGGAAGTGGTGATTGTGGTGGTGGGAGACAGGAAGGAGGAGGAGGAGGAGGAGGAGGGAGGGAGGTTATCTTACCAACTCCTCCTGATGAGAAGAGAGAGAAGAGATCAAATGAGAGAGAGAAAGAGTGTGATTGTGGGGATGAAACATGAAATGATAACAGGAAGTAAAACAGTGAGAGGAGTCCTACAACATCTTCATCCCTCTTTCAACGCTGATAAAGTGTTGTCTACTCAAGAGAGAAGAGGACCATGACTGAGCTGGGTGTTTCATATAATAAAAATGTTCCAGTAGATAAATAACAATATATAGATGATTTACAAATTAATTTATTGTTTACGTCACATTTATGTTGCAAGACTGATATTGGACAATATTTTGTTATAGAGACCTTTTTATTAAAGAGTAAGATCCTTTTTCTTTAACCAGAAACATCTCTATATATCACTACCAGACTACATAGACAAAAACAGGAATTTTACAAAGAGCAGAACACAGGGCTGCTGGAATACCTGCCTCCATCTGTGTGTGTTACTGTGTGACAATTTTACCTCAGTAAAGTATCTGATTACTTCCTCCACCACCGAAAGACACTCAATGACTCAAGCAAGCTAACCTACGAAGGCAGCGGTATTTTCTGCAAATTATGTGCTCTGCTCAGTAAAATTCCTGTTTTAGTCAATGGAGTCTGGTAGTGATATATAGAGATGTTTCTGAATGAATCTTCTCTTAGACAAAAACTCTGTCTCTGTAGGTCTCTCAGCAATGGCGCCAGACACAATCTGAGTCTGTCAGTGGCAAAATATTTTGGCGTAGACTGCCCATTGTGTGACACTGCGGTAACTGTTAGCCTCATGAGAATGCTCTTTTACTTCTAAGAGCTGATTGAACATAGAATTTCCAGGAGGTCGACATAAAAATAAAAAAAAAAGCCAGAGTGAGCGAACGGACAAGTGAGTGTAGAAGGGGGAAAAGAGTGAGAGACTGAGGAGAAATGTCACTGACCTCGTCTACAGCTTTCTTATAGCTCTGAAGGACGATGGAAGGAGGGATGGAGGAAAGGATGAGAAGAGGAAGAGAATGAAAATGAACAGCAGCGTGGTTAGTTCAGAGAGAAGAGTCTGTCAGTGTGTGTGTTATACAGTTGTCTGCATGTCCGTCCTGTACGATCCATAGTGCAGGTAAAGTATATATGTGTGTGTTTGTGTGTGTGTACAGTGTGTGTACTCACTGCAGGCCCGCTGGGTCGCGTCACCTCTCTGCTGTCGTCTTTGGTGTCATGGGAAGAAAGTGTCGAGCCCTCGGTCTTAGTGGCTGAATTACCTGAACACACACTCGTATGATGATTACAATTACCTGGTAATAGATTACTGAATGTGTGTGTGTGTACTTGTACCTCTATCTTTTGAGGACCAGTTTAAGATTTAAACCTTGAGTACATTTTTGTAAAGTCAGAAAAACAGTTTTATAAAACGAGATGATTTCAGGTGAGAAGAGAATTTTAGATTAAGTTAAGTTAAGTTGAACGAGGGACATTCTGAATGAGAGGACATTTTGGAAATTAAGGTTTTTAAAAAAAAAAGTTTTGACAATTATGAAAAGTGGTGACATTTCTTCTGACACTCTGAGGAACTTTTTTGGAAAGTGAGGACATTTATCATTCTAGAAAGAGGACATTTTCACAAAGTGAGGACATTTTTGGACATTTCTGAGAAAGTTTTGGAAAATTAAGGACATTTTTGAAATTAAGAACTTCTTTGGATGTTGAGGGCATTTTTAAAAAAGGTAGGAAAGTTAAGGTATTTCTGGACATTTTAGAAGAGGGACGACAATTTGGAAAATGACGGGACATTTTTTTAAAAAGTCAAGACATTTCTCACTCAGGAAAGCGTAGACGCTTTAAGACGTTTTCAGGAAAATTTTGGATGACATCCAAGCTCATTTATTTTAGGTTACTTTTTAATGACACGGTAAATAT
Organism: Lates japonicus; assembly: GCA_033238685.1. Classification (NCBI taxonomy): domain Eukaryota; kingdom Metazoa; phylum Chordata; class Actinopteri; family Centropomidae; genus Lates; species Lates japonicus. The sequence continues at coordinate 147,729 of BRZM01001648.1, read as the reverse complement.
AAATTAACACTTGAGGACTGAGACGTGTGAAGGTCCTCACAAGTGCAGGAATACAAAGGTGTGAGTGTGCACCTCGCTCGTTGGAGCCTCCCTGGGAGCTGGGGGTGCTGGAGCTGGAGGAGCTGCCGCTGCTCGTCCTCTTTAGGGGCGTATCCATGGGCATCCCGGAGGTCTCCATGGGCAAGGACACTACAACACAAACACAGCTCTGTGGCGAACCATGCAGGAAACTGTTGAAATCCTAAAGCATCACCTCGTTTACAGCTCATCATTTATTATTGTGTGTGTGTGTGTGTGTAAGCTTATCTGAGTTGATTTGATCATTGAAAAGAAAAAGCGGCGTCATCTGTGGGACAAAACATAACACTAGGCAGAATATTTATAAACTAATAATCATCACCAACGTTTGTTTTCTGTTTTAGATAAAAGTGGAAAAGTTTGATTTGTATAACATATATAAGCGTGTGTGTGTGTGTGTGTACCTGGCATGAGGTGAGCTCAGCCCGAGGACGAGCCGAGTCCGTTTCCTGGAGAGTTCTTCCTGTTCATGGGAGAGATGGAGGTAAAATCCTCTGAGGGCACAAAATATACAACACAACCCGTCTGGAATTGGGACCTGCAATGGCTGCCTCAATCATTGAGGTTTTATGGGAGGGAACAGATTATCTGTTGAATGAGATAACATAACCCCTTGATTTTGTGTTTGTGCCTAGACAGCCTTTGGCACTGCCGCGAGCCGTTGAGCTGTAACTGCTTCCAGTGCCATTAGCTCTGAGCTAAGGAATTTAATGCCAACCTGTATGTAGAGTCGCTGTTGTTGCTGCTCAGCAGCAGTTACACAATCGGTGCTTTAAGTCAGGAACATATACAGCTACAGCTAGCGCCTTTACAGTGGTATAGAGGCTGAAAAAACACTGCTGCAGTCATGTTGTGCAGCTGAAGCTAAGCAAAGATTTGCCTTCATATGGAGATATTTTGCTACAACACAAAACATTCCATGGTGCTGTTTCTGCTTACATCTGAAAGCAGCTTCATGCAACAATTCCCTCAGAAGAGCAAACACTTTATAAATAGATATAGTACAAATGAAGTGTTTTAATCAGTGGTTAGAGGTTAGAGATGCAGGAGTTTGCACTGTGCTTTTTGTCCATTATTAAAATTTCTTTTTGTTTATTGTGGCTGGTCCTTTGAGATGAGCATCACCAGGATCAGATGACAGCATCAGTACATGTTCTATAAAAACACAAAAAGAAACTCCCAAAGACACAGAAACAAGCTGCACTCAGACAAGGCATTCACATCACAGAAACAGAAATTAGGAAGTTTCACACACACACACACACACACACACAGACACGTTAAGTAGCATACATGAGGGGCAATTACGTCTCACCGCAGCCAGGAGCTGCAGTCCCAACTGTCGAGCCAGGCGGGAGGCGGGGAGGAGGTGTCGGAGGTGGTCGGAGTTCTGCGGGCATGGGAGGCCCGGGAGGGAGGCAGGGAGGACCATGCGTGGGGTCATACAGAGACTGGGAGCCTGACAGGCCCGTGACTCTTCACCTGCACCAGGTGGGCCATCCAGTTTTGAAACACATCGCACACACGCCGCGAGGCAGAAAGCAGGCAGGGTGGGGAGAAGAGAGGCAGGATCAGGATTCGGGTTTGCTGGTACCCAGTCAGGATGCAAGTCAGGAAATGCAGGAGGTAGAGGCAGAGGCGGGGGGGTGAAATGGTGAAGAAGGTGGGGAAGGTAAAACACGCACCTCAGGAGTGCGTTCACACAATCATGTTCAAAAACTCTGGAGTGCCTCCTCCTTCAATTCCACTGAGGAGAGAGAGATTTCTCTGTCTTCCAGCAACAGAACCTGCTCTGTGTTTCTACAGGAAGTAAACCTGAACTCAATAACATGTAAACTAAATAAATGTGATTATTTAAAATAAAATAAAAATCTCAGCTCATTTGTTCCTAACATCCACCGCAGCCTAACCATCATTATAAATCCTCTCAAGACACTGAAGACAAGCTGAAAGAACTCTGCATCTCTACATCATCTGCAAAGGCAGGCGTCCTAGAATCACCACAAGTGTTTTCTCTATGGCCACTGGATCTCTGATAAGACCTTGACTTGACAGTGTCTTTAACTTCTTGCAAGAAAGAGAAATACTCTGAGGATTTCAGAGCAGTGATTACACACGGTGCATTTGGCATCTGTTTCCACAAATATTTGTCCCTCTCAAACTGCAGATATCACCGGTGAGGGCCTGCACAAATGCATGGTTAGAGTAAAGAAGGAGAAGCGAGCTCAGGCTGCAAATTTGTGGTTGGCAGTATTTAGTACAGTGATTTGTTTGAAATCGATGTCTGAGCTGGTGGCGTCTTCTAACTGCTTGTTTCACCTGACAAATGATTAACTAGAAGAGTCAAAATATTGTTGATTTCATTTTCTAATTTGAGACAAAGTAAAACCTCCATCATCTGCTAAATCCGTCACTTCCAACTGGTCAGATCCCAAACTCACCTCAACTTTCACCCAAACCCTAAGTGGGCACCCACTGGAAACATGTTTCTATCACATGCTCATTCACACACATAAAAGGCGTGGGTGGGGGTGGGGCCACACACCTGTGGTTCCAACGGAGGCGGTGCATGGGGCGGGGTCCGGAGCCCCTGCTGGATGCCTCCGCTGCTGAGACTCGGAGGCGGCAGCCAGGTCGAATCAGTTGGAGACTTTATGCTGCAATGCAGGAAGAAGTCATCTGTTCTTATAATGCTCCTCCTGACACACACACACATTGGACCACAGTCACTCAGCATGCAGTGTGAAGTGTCTAAAAGCTTCCATGAAGTAACTGTTGGTTATTTAATGAATGAGCTAGATTTAATCTATTCTACTGAATGGTTTTACTCCAGCAAGTGTTTTCTGCGAATTTTTCGTTCGTTACTTCTGTGCTTTTGCAATTTATTAAAGAATTGTCACATTTGTCTACAGGCTGGGTTCAATGTCTGTTTGAAGAATAATGTCCAGTAAAATGAGCGACGTGGTGATTTGCTGCTAAAACAACTAAATTTCATTATTCTTTACTGAAAACTTGAGAGCCAGGAAGTGAAATGTGAAAACCGACAGGGCAGGTATTTTGTAGCCTGCAGATAGATGCAGTTTCTCACGCACACTTTGACTAAGTCAAAATTACCACATTACCCTGATAATGTCAGCCAGTAAAAACAGCCTGTGGCTGGAGCTGTTCTTCTTTTTGATTAAGAGATGAATATGAACTCTAAATTACCAGAAATTAGGTATAAGATAAAGGGAGGCAGGAAATGTCTGGTTTAATTAAACTACTGCAGACGGAACTGAAAATCAAGTCTCTTCTTGTTCCAAAACACATCAAAAGGCCACCATGGTTACAGGTGTTAAAACAATGAGTGGAACAGTCATTATTTCACAAAGCTGCAGATTTCAACTTTAACAGTATTTTTCAGGTGGCTGTAAGCGTCTCTAATGGGTGGGTGCTTTCATGCCTGCAGTCATTTTGGAAGACAGTTACATTTTTCTCACTAAACGGTGGTCATCTGTTTTTAGGAGTTGTCTCTGCGTGCGATGGAAATGTTGGCTTAGAAATCCTGGGAGGCTGAGACGGTAGACCTATCTGTTACAAGTATGTGTGTGTGTGTGTGTGCTTCCACGCATGGTGTCAGGGGAGGGAGACTGATATAGCTACAGCACTGCTGTAGTCCACTGGCTACAGAGGGCAGGCAGGAGATCTGCCCTAAATGTGTGCCATACACACAGGATGGGCGATTCACATGCAGTGTATATTAACTGGCGGTTATGGTGATAGAAAACCAGCAAGTTCAAATGTGACCTGCATTTCTGCGCTTTCGTCTGTGAAAAACACACACTGGTGTTAACAACTCGAGTTACATTTATCACAGCATGTGGGGATTTTAAAGCCTCTAAAAGGTTAAAAGTTAAAGGTGACA
>BRZM01001648.1:114923-139801 GCA_033238685.1 Lates japonicus | reverse complement strand
GGGAAGGCACACCACCCAAGGAATGTGCAGGCAGGCACTGTGCAGGCACACGCGCGCGCGCAGGGCGCTTCCTTCGCGCTCAGCACAGACTATTTTCCAGTTATCTGCCAGGAGGTTTTTCATCAGACGCCCACCATACACACTCAGGCGCCAGGCATCGGCATCGCCAGCCAGCCACTGCCAGATCACCCCAGGCAGGCAACAGGCAAGGCAGGCAGGCAGGGAGGCAGGGTGGCAGCAGGGCAGCAGTGCACAGTGCAGGGCAGGTGGCACACACAGTGGCAGGCATAATAAGAAGGCAATAAAACAGCAAAGGCGCGCGCGCGCACAGCAGGCAGTGTTCACATGGCCTGCCCGCTGGGTTCTTCCGCGTTCGCCGCCCAGCAGCGGTCGCCGCCCGCGTGCCTGCCGCGGTTCTTCCGCTCGCCGCCTCCGCCTGGGCAAGCCTGGCCAAGCCAACAACCATTTGTTTATTTCCGTAAATAAGAGCGCACTGTTATTCAAGATAACTTCACCCAGGATTAACAAATAAATCGAATTATAACAAAGGTGATTACGGGCCTTATAACAGCGTTATTTCAATTATTTGAACCATTTGAATTTATAGGGCTCACGCTACCATCAGTAAATCTGTGTGTGTTGTTACTAGCAGTACGCTTGCTCCTGCAGGAGCCAAGGCAGGATCTCCAGCTTGCCCTCCTCCTAAACGGTTTCATTGACATACTCCTAACCAATCGCTCACCACCCGCCAGGATGAGACGACATCAAAGACCACCAAGGTGGCATGAAGCAAATCGGCCAGGCAACTAGTGACATCAGCAGAGCAGAAACAGGGCAGTGATACTGAAAGAGGAGGACAGACAAAAGTAGATCCATTGAAGAAGGTGAAAGTAGGGATTTCATCAAATACCAGAGAGATAAAAGAGAAGCAGAGAAGCGATCAGTGGGAAAGTGCTATTAGAGGGGAAGGATGTTAAGATCAGCACAAATTGCCAAAGTGAGGAATTGCATCTGTTAGAACAAAAGGGCAAGGTACTGCAGGAAAAGCCAATTATTAGCCTGAGCCACGATGACTAATGAAGCCTCCCACTTCTACTATATGGCAATACAATACGACAGGGTGTCTGTATCTGAGACTCTACACGCCTTCCTCTCTTTTGCACACCCAACTGCTTCAAATTGAGCTAAATGATGGTAGCAGCACTAAAAGTATCGGTGAGCTGAGCGGTGGGTTTCATGCCTTCAGAGGCCACGCCCGGATGACACCTGTGATGTAACGCTCTTCAACCAGGTGTGTACCCTTACCTGTTCCTCTCTCTCTGCTGCGCCTCCTCCTCCCGACGGAGTTGCTCACCTTCAGATTCTCCTCCTCTGCTCTCGCCCTGCTGGCCTCATCTCTCGCCTCCCGACACTGTTGCTGTAGGTGGAAAAGATTTTTTTCACCACAACGCTCAGCTCCTGTGTGTGTGTGTTTGTTCATCAGGTGTGTTTCCCGGCATTTGACAGAGCTGAGGCGCAAACGCCAGGTGGGCCGAAGATGTCATTCGGTAACGCATGATGTTTTCAGCAGCTTGAACACCACAGGCTAAACAGCACACAGTCGCTCTCATTTATCTTGTGTGCTGCCTGTAGCACCTCAGAATTTAGATAAACTCTTCACTCCATCATTTGCTTCAGACTTTTACAGGTGTCTGTATATGTCTACATCCAGGGGTTTTCAACTGATTAGGACCTAGGACCATTCAGACATTCTGAAGTTCAACAAACAAACCAAATCTATGGTGGTGCTCGCTTAGCTATTCGCTAACATTAGCCAAGTCATAGCAGCTCTATCGGCTTTTTCACTGGCGAACTCAAGTAGTGACTCTTTAAAATGCTGGTCAGAAAATGAATATTTCAGGCACAACAATAATAAATGTGTTTAAAAATAGAAAATTAAACCACTGAATGTATGATCAGAACCACCTGCAATGCCCCCATGGACCACCAGGTGAAAACCCTTGTTATACAGCCCATTACAAGCATCAGGGACACAAACACTTTAAAGTTCCCCAACACTTTTAAAACACCAGCCAGTCTCCGTGACGATGAACCGGTGACTAGAAGCTACCTCCAGTCACGCCTGTTCCTTCTGCCTCGATGCTTCTTGCCTCTCGGCCAGTAGCTGGCGCCAGTTCTCGTTTGCTGCTGCTTCCAGGCTGCTGACCGCCCGGATCAGCTCCTCACCGCTTCCCACAGCTACGGGACGCAGGAAGTCCCTGGCCTCAGTGTGGACTCCCTGGAACAAGATGATGGAGCTGGAGGAGAACTAAATTGTAGGAGATAGCGGCTGAATTACACACCATTTCGTCCGTATTCATTTGAAACAGTCATATTAAACTACTGTAATGATTATATTTTTACCTGGTAATTGTGTCTTTGAATAAAATAAAACTTCTAAATTTAAACCGTGCCTGCGCAAATTCAAAGTGGTTGTACAGTGCTAGTAGTACTAGTAGTAACCAGTAGCTGTAGTTGTGCAGTAAGAACAATAATAGCAGTAGTAGTAGCAGCACTATCGCAGTAGTAGTACCTGGCCTCCAATGTCCTCCTTCGCCCCTCCTCCTCACTCCTACCAGCCTGCATTCCGTCCCATCTGAAGGAAACACACAGGACTCTGGCTGGCAACATTCACACCTCTCCAACATCTGGCTTATTTTTTTTAAACATCTGGTCTATGCTGCTTCCTCACCCCTCCTTCTTGGTGCGGCCGATGTGTCTGGATGCGGACTAAATATTTCGTTTGGGGAAGGTCCCTGATGAATGGTGTTTGAGGAGCTAACTGTGCCGGGCCGCTGGCCAGACCTTCACCAGACAGCCTCTATGAACGACTGGAACTTCTTTCCGACCTGGAAACAAGTTACACACATGACCAGAGGTGGAGGAAGGAGTAGAAGTTGAGGCAAATGTACTTAGTTACTTCCCACAAGTATACATTCCTGACTCACTGCATCACCAGAGAATTCAATCTGCATCACTGCAGGCTATGAGTTAAAAACACTGCAGTTAAGCTTCGCTCTTGTGAATTTTCTTAACTCTTTGTGAGAAACGCAGACCTTGTATTTCAAGATCTAAATATTAAATATTGTGTGTCATAGAAAATTTAAAAGTGTTGATGACAGTATAAAAGGTATTTCATTTTACACAAAGCCTAATTTTAAAGGACAGAAGAAACAAAAAGCTATATGTTCATGATTTAAATTAAAATTGCCATAACATAACAAGATGCTAAATTACAATATAACAAGACAAGACGTCAATGTAAGCTTTTCCCATTAAATAAATAAATGAAATGAAACTAGCAAAACTAAAGCAAAATTTTTTCTTAATATAGATATAATGCAACACAAAAAGGTAACAGAAAATTAAATAGAGTTATGTTGATGTTTTCTTCCATTAATGTTGCTTTACATAATTTTTCCTCAATATTTTTAGTGCTCGTTTCACTTAAAAATCCTTCCAAAATCCAGTTAAACGTCTTACATATCAGAAAAATCTGTTTTCCATTTTAAAACTAGGTTATTCAATCCCTTAAACTGCACCGCACAGAAATGCACGTGAGATTAAAGTTTGAGCCAGATTAATGGCATAAAAGAATCATACGATGAAGGCACATATGAACACACCACAATCAAAGCAACAGAGGAGGCATAATGTGGATACCACGCTGAAACAACTTGAACAGGCAGGCAGAGAAACACATTCTGGGGTCACGGGCGGTTGTTTGACTGCATGTAAAATTGAGGACAAAGTGATTCACCACTTCTGACTTGAGTCTAAAGGTAATTCTTGGGATGAGGAAGAGCGTCAGATCGGATGGCTGCCACATGGAGCTGAGGAGTGAGAAAGATGAAGAGGGAGAAGAGTAAATAAAAGGAAAGGAAGTCGGAGGGAAATGAAGGGCAACAGCAAGTGTGAAGAGATGAGATAGAAAAATGAAACAACAAAACAGACAGGAAATGAGAGTGAGATGGAAGAGGATAGGAAAGAAACAAAGGAGGAGGAGAAAAGAGAAAGGAAAGAAAATAGAAGGGAAGAAGGGAAGGAATTCATTATGAGGTTATGATATATAGAAAGGAAAGAAACAGGAAGCACAGACGTGAGAAAAGGAAAGAAACATGAAGATGAAGAAAGAGGAGATGACAAAGAAGAAAGATGGGAAAGGAAATGGAGATGAGAAAGAAACCAAGGATAAAAGAAAAGATGACAAAAAGGGAGAGGAAAAGTGGAAAGAAAAGAAAGGAGATAAGACAAAAGAAAAGAAAAAGGTAGATGAGAGGAAAGAAAAGAAAAGGTAAGGTAACAAAGGAGAGAGAGAGGAGAGAGCGAAGAAAGGAAACAAAGGAGATGACAATAGGAGAGGCAAGAAAGGGGTAAAGGACGAAGAAAAGAGGAAAGCAAAGGAAGAAAAGAGAGAAGGTATAGAGAGAAAAGGAAGGAAACAAACAAAGACGTAGTTTTGTCTCGAACCACCTATTGATACAGTCCCACTGGTCTGATGTTTCATGACTTACGTGTGCCCCTCTGCCATCTCTATAGCTGTGATAATGAGCGACCACAGATCACTCTGCAGAAAGAGAGAGCTTAGGTAGAGAAACGGAAAACTGGAGAAACTTTACATCCGCAAACGTGGTTACCGACTTAACACATCATGTTTTGGGAGACTGGTCCACATGCGTACTGTTAATGATAAAATACAGACACAGAAATTACCTATCTGTCCCAAGCATTGTAGATTAACATTCATCTGTTTAATAGGTAATAAATACAGTTGATGTTATATTGGTACAACGCATCTGAGGGTTTTGACACGCAGTCTCAGAGGGTCGGAGTGAATGGTGTCTGAACAGAGCACGCCCATCTCAGAGCGTCGCCGCCATGATCTTCCACCCCATCCATTACTGCACATCCTTCATCCAGCACGCACTGCAGAGCGTTGCAGATCTGGTGTTTTCTTAGTCGTAGTTTGTGCAGTCTGTGACACTGTATTAGAGATTAAATGTCTCCAAAAACAACAAAAACAACAACAGACACCATCACCGAACCCTTCTAAAGATCAGTTGGAAAGTATTTGTCCAGAAGTTATACACTTTGACTGAGGAAATTTGAACTCAGTTCTACAGAGTAAATCTGAGAAACATGCTTATTGTTTATACTGTTGATAGATACCTGACATCATTTTCATCAAACCGAGCAAATGTTTAAATGAAACCAAGAAATCTCTATGCACTGCTGTCCAGTTAGAAAATTGTTAAGCTGGGCAGCACTAAAGATCAGTAGTAGACGACAGGAGCTGCCCTGCTTAAGCAACTGATTACAGCTCAGAACTGACTGACCACACTTGTTGAGCCTCCAGAGTGTTGGTTCCGTCCATCTAAAGGCTCTTCAAATGCCACATATGAACAGGGCGGTTCAAGCAGGCGGGTTGTTGCATCTGCTGCGAGCCGGACTGTCCCTGCCATCTAAGGCCCGCTTATGCCTTGAGTACCAGATGCCAGCCACCATGACCATCCTCTACCTCCCAGCCGTGGTGGTTCCAGTGGTCAGCTGTCCGACAAGATGTCTTTTTGGCCTCTCGGGTTGGTGGCGCTTGGATCAACAGGGAGTACATGCTGGGAATTTTGGTATGCTGCAGGATGACACGTGTGGAATATGGTCCCTGCCAGCTGATGCACTTGAGGCACTACATATGGGAGCAGGTTTAGGCCAGAATGTCTCTATTAAGGTGCTGAGACCAGAATCAGATAAACTGTGTTTTGTTGCTCCATACCCAAAGTCTACTGTCTCTGTGATATAAGGTCAGCTCACATCCACAGGGAATCAACACTGACACTTTTAGCTTTTTTTGCAGCTTTTAGCCTGTTCACAAGCACCAGAATACCTCTATCACTTTATATTGTCGAAGCGCTTGAACTCTATCAGGACTTTGCAGTGTTCTTCCAAAGGATATTCCTCATTTGGTGTTTTGGTTGATGGTGGTGGGTAACGCCATCCAGCATATCATTGTAAAATCTCCAGGAAGTTGAATCACCTAGAAAATCCAATCCCCTAAAATGCCTCCATTAGAAAACCTCCTGAGGCCCCTTCGGGACCCCGCCAAGAACTACTACATCTACCAAAAGAGACCCATAGCAAACTCCTTAATGACCAGCAGAACATCTCAAGTCAGGCCAGGTCTCTCCTGAGGTCTTCTAGGACTTTAAATACACGAACCTCCAAGACTCTCGAGTCTCTAGAGGACCTCACAACCTTCTCATTGACCATTAGAACCTTAAAATACCTTGAGGTCATCTAGAATCGCCACTGACCAATAACCTCAAAGACCACTAGAACCTCTTAATGATTACTAAACCATCCATCTCAGTGACCACTTTAACTCAAACAACCTCAGCAACCTAAAAATTTAAAACCTTCTCATCGACTACCAAAACACCCCAAACCATCGGAGAAACCCTGAAAGACCCTTTAGAACCTTCTTTTCTATTCTGTAAATGACCTGATTACGCAGGAATGAAACCAGCGTAACCAGCTCCAGCCGGGAGGTGGTGCATCAGGGTCACAGGCGAGCACCTCAGTTATCCAATACGGCGCTCCTGGCTAAAACGGTTCCTCCGCCCCCCACTGTAATGAACGAAGCGCCTGTCCAAAGTCACAACACCGTGCCACAAAACAAACGAGAGAATTTTATTACATTAATAGATCTAATTTATGCCTTTCGTCTTATGGTGGTAAATATGTATCTGTCTAAAGTCTCAACGAAGTTTAACCTCTGTGCTCTGTCAACAACACGTCATTTTTGATATCCTTGTGGATGACTCAAAGGTGGAGATGGTCAGACCCCGAAGACAGAAGTAAGACTCAAATAGATGACACAAAAGAAAAGGAGCATTCCGTAACGCATTGCGACACATGACGCTCAAATAAGTTGCGCTAGTTTCATTTCTCAATTTGAGGATCTCTGCAGATGGAGGCGCATCCACCTCCTTCAGGAGAGTTCGTTTTAATCAGATCTGTCACCGGTCGGCACCGCAGAACCTCCATCAATACCAGCTAAACATACAGGCAAACACATTCGATCAGAGGTTTTTACATCTGACTCGTGTCTATTTTTTTAAAATCTGTTGATGGATTCCAATCACAAACAGCGACGGCGAACAGCTTGCGCCTGGGTGAGACGACAAGAATTTTACAGCTGGTCATCCATCCCAGGAGGCTCTTTCTTGATGACAATCGCAGTAGGTTGCGATGTTCCTGTGGTGGCTGTACTTCTTTAACATGTTGATCTCTGCTTTAATCTCCTCCTCCTCATCCTGACAAACACACACATGCAACACAATGCTACTACACAAATTCAACTGAGTCTAGTGAGGACAAGCTGCTGCTCAAGTGCGCTCGAGTGTGCCCTGTGTTTGTCTGTTACTTACTCCTGTGACGTCCATGACCTTGATGGCAGCAAGCTGGCCTGTTTTGACATGGCGACCCTGAAAGCAACACAGGCAGAAAGATTAAACACTGATTAGGATCTAAAATAAAAGTTGTGACAATTTAATCACATAATCTGAGTCTTTGTCTGATAATAAATAAAGAAATGTCCATTTTCCCAAAGAGTTTCCAGAGTTGTGAAATAAAAGCTATATTTTCCCCACAGGTAGCTGTAGTTGTGGACAGATAATTTAAGACAATGTTTAATTATCTGTATTCATAAATTCTTGACTTATGTATTTGTTTAGTATGTGTATATCTGTGGTTTTAGGCAACAGAGCAGGCTACAAGAAAGCAAATAAGAAAATTATATCCTGAAATTATCATTGTTGATGGCTACATACTTCCAGTAAATGAGGTAATTAGACACAAAAATTAGTTAATTAGATAACTATTTCCCATCAGAGCTGATTAACTGTCATATCACAGACCGTGTGATCGAAAAAATCTCAAGAAACATGACTTTTATGTTTTTTTAGTGACAGGCAGAGCTCACACAAGATGCAAAAACTGCAGTTGAATGTCTGCAGTGGCTAGACATTATTTCACCACACTTGACCTGAAATACACCAAATTTAGTTGTCTGGATTTGTTGTTCAAACCACAGTCCTGCCTCCTCTGAGCTGTTTTCTGTGGTGACATGTTCCAGCAACAACATTAGACACAACTGACTGTTCTCTCATTTACTAAAACAGTTCTCATAGTAAAAGGTAAAAGGTCAAAACCGTTAAAAATCACATTTGAACATCATCATAATTTGGGTCAAAATTACTATTTCATTAAGGTAAGGGATCGTTGTCATCATGGTGACAACAGTAAACACTTTGGTTAAGGTTAGATTGAATAATTAACAATTAGAAAACCTACTTTTTAAATCATCTGAAATAGGGTGTCACAAAATCACCACTGTTCTCATATTTGAAGCCTAAATCCAATCTCCAGAAGTAAAAAGCTAATGTTAGGCTATAAACCAACTACACCATGGTCACATGACGTCAGTGTCTCCACCACTAAGCTTCCAACTGGTCATTTCATTTAGCTCTGAGCTCTTCTACAAAAGCCTTTCTTCTTAGAAAGTTAGTGATAGTTTGAAAGAGCGTGAGTAGAAACACAACGAGGCTGTAAAAGTGGACTGGTGAGTAGATGTGTTTTCATGTTAACGTCCCCGACAACCTCTGTAGTCTCATTTAGACACTCGTTAGCAACCGCCTTTTTTAAGACACGTAAAAGCTTCAAACATCAGGAGTGGGGGATTTACTGACCCATTTTATGTCAGAGAATAAAACCTGAAAATGTCTTGAGCTTGTGCTAAAACCACAGACCTTATTTCAGACATTTAACCAGAAACACACTGACTTTGGGACGAGGGAGCAGGAAGTGCTAACATGCTAACATGCTAACTTATTTCCTGGTTTTAGGACTCATACTTGCAGCTCTCTATATACGACCCGTCAGATTTTTTCTTGTGACCCATTGGAGGGGTCTCAACCCTCATGTTGGATCTCTACAGAGGTTGAAGCTTCACCTCCGTTAAAAAAAAAAAAACAGCACTGAGTCTAACCTCTCCTCCTCCAAACTCTGAAGTCAGTATCACAGCTGTTAAAGCAAGAAAGTGGAAATTCATCCACCCCCCACCCCCCCATCACCCATCACACACACACACAGACACCATTTCCTCATGGTAACCTAGCAACAGGCCTGGCAGGTTGTTTAGTGAGGGCAACGAATGGGGGGTTGGAAGAGGCAAAGTGATCGCAGTGTGTGTGTGTGTGTAGGCCATGATATTTCACACTCTGGGTCACTTGCACATGTGAGTTGCTCAGATTCACACACACACACACACACACAGACAGTGTCTTGGTTACTCAGTGTTGCATCAGACACTGACTGTATCTGAGAGGCCGAAAACCACCTCAGAGTACGGAAAGTCTCTTGTTCTCTTTTTCACGTCTTTCTGTCCGTCTCTCTTTGTGTCTCTGCCATCTTTTTTATTCCTGTTCAGTATTACCCATTCCCTCTGTTTCTCCCTCAGTCAGTCATATTGCAGCAGCAGCAGCAGCAGTTTTAGGGCAGGTAGGGGAGGACTAGGTGGAGGATAGAAAACTCACTCACTACTGCTGAAACAATGAAACACACTGTGTAATTTTTTGCATCTAGGGGTCTCTCAATCAAAACAATAACAAAAGACGGGATTTGGTGACGTTGTGAAGTAGCATGGGATCATGGGAGTTGTTGTCATCACCATTATTGTCGTCATTCTTTTGTTCAAAACACTGAATAAAGAAGTTTCATGTTAAAAATAAGTGTTTCTGTGATACGGCTCAGCTGATACAGCACTTCTCAGAGCGTTTGCTCAGCTTGTTTCTCTGGTAAGTTATGATTCAGACGTTCAGGAGGTTTTTATCAGGAGCTGAATTATCAGCAGAGGTCTCCTCCTTTTCAAAATAAATGGACCAGGTGATTAAATCTGAGCTGCAGCTAACGTTTGCTTGTTTGGTTAAGGCTTGTTTCTCTGATAACTTCAGATCCAGACATCTGATGACTAAAATATAAAGTTAAAAACCACCAAGATCTAAAAAGTGAATCTTAAAAATGTGGCTTAAAAGGGGGATATGACGCCACTGACAGGCAACCAAATGAAACAGACTGTTACCGTGACTAAAATCTACCAAATAAATCGAGTGCATGGTCAAGATTTTTGTGAATTCTGGGATTTACTCAGCTGTTATTGTCCAGATAACTCAGTAAACCTGCTTCTTGGACCTCAGGTTAAGTGTGTGAGGTGTTGCTGTGACTGAAGGACAAATGGCAGCGATCCACTGCGATGAAGCAATAAAAGGCGGGGCAGATAAAACAGGGTCCGATGAGAGGAAGAGATACCACCTCTTTGTTTTCCTATCTCTCTTCCTCCGACACCGACGGCCGGCCAAACAATCTCCCAGAGGTGATACACAGCTCTGTGTGTGTGTTGATGGCAGAGTCAAGATGGCATGAGGAAGCTGTATTAAAACAGCACCTGAATCCTCACACACATACACACACACGTACATACATGCAGCAAGGGAGAGATAAAGATAGCGACTGAGCGAGAACAGAGGGAGGTGGCAGGTGAGGAGGAGGAGGAGGAGGAGGAGGATGACTGGAGATAAAAAAAAGGGCAGAATATCCTTTTGAGGCTGCCTGAGGCGTAAACTAAACACACCTAAGGCCTCGCGTTCAGACAAGCCTCACATTCCTAACCTGCACACAAGCCTTAACACATTAAGACTGAGACAGAAACACACTGAGAAAATACAAGCTGAGGCTCCATCCCTGTGCTGTAATATCACAAGTCCAGAGGAAACAGCAGATTTAGGCAACCAGAGACCAAGGAAACTCACTCTACATGCTGTTGCTCTTGTTTATAAAGAGCCTTGTATCATCTTAAGGCCAGTGGTTGGTGCATTAGAAACTTTACATGCCGATTCTTCAATGGAAAAGTGCTTTAGCTGCATTATCATCTGCATATTTTTAACTGATGTTGCAATATTCTTTCTGCAGTAAACAGTAGGGTTGAACTCCAGGAATTTGTTCCCTTTTCCAGGTAAAACACCAGCATGAACCTGGGATTTTCAGCATGTGTGTCAATGATTTTCACTGCACTGTTACTGCAGTAATGTAACTGAAACAAAATTTCAGCATCTTCCAGTTACTTTTCAAGCTAAAGAGTTAACAGTTCAGCTGCGTTACAAGGAAATAAAAAAATAAAAGCCTGTGTCTGCTTGAAATGAACCAGTGTCTGTGAGGTGTTACAGAGGAAACACAGAGATAACAGTGCACACTGTTAAACAGTCTGTCCTGGCAGGTATTCATGGTGCTGCACTAAATTCAGGTACGTCAGCAGCAGAGAACACAGTACCTGAGAACAAGGTAAGAATAGCTTGTACATGTAATTGCTATATTTCTTCTTTTTCACATGGTATCTATAAAGATGTCTCAGAATACCTCTGTGGAAAATAACAAAAAGGAACTTGTGAGAAAAGTTGAAACCCTGCATGCTACGTTACAAAAAACATCAGATGCAGTAACTCTAAGTTGCTTAATCAGACATCCAGGCCTCCATCTCCAAATTAGAACAGAGTTCAATAGGTGGAGCATCAAGTGCGTAAGCCAACCTGGTGTTACTACAACAACAAAGTTCCCATGTCTCAAACCAGCAAAACAACACACAGAAATGGCTGCACGCCTGCTACTGCCTCCACTCGTACTGGTAGGTGTTGTCGTAGCTGCAGCTCTGTTTGTGTGGTGAAAAACACCAGAAAAGGAGAATAACTGTCATTTCATGATTAATACATGCCTGAGAAGTAACTACTTTAAAATGATGGAAAAACACTGAGCTATAAAAAGCAAAAGGCTGTGACATCAGAACATCAGAGAGGCAGCTCTGGTAGATTCAGATCTTCTTTTTTTTTCTTCATGGAGCAGTGAATTTGCATCCTGAGCTAAATCATCACTTCCGTTTACGTCGTGTTTGCTACTGATTCAGAACAAAAGCCCTCCAGCTGCCAGGCATCTGATGGAAATGAGACATGAATGAGGAAGGAGACACTGCTGGAGGGCTCTTACACCTGATCTGTGCTTGTGCATAGCATCACACAAATGCCTCCAGCAAAGAAGTCCTATTTTCATTATATACCTTAAGTTATCATGTTTACATCCCTGCAAGAAGCATGACGTTGTTAAATCATTACCACATATTGTATTTTCAGGCAGCAAATTAAAAACTAATTCTTATTAACAAAGACTTGTGTAACAGGAGAGTTACAGTGAGACGAATTAGGGAGATTTTCAGAGTCAAAGCTTGCAGTCTGCAGGAGCCGCTCTGCCTTTCGATCGATACAACAACTTGAATTAACTCCACTTTGCGAACACTGATTCACTCACTAATCAAATCCAGAAAAACTCTCAGCAACTTAACATCTCGTCCTCGTCGGTTAAACCTCGCGTTCGTGCTTTTACACACCTGGAAATCGGTGCGATCAAATGGTCACACGTGTGTTTCCCCAGACTTGCAAATGCGCTGATTAGCGAGACTCGCTGAGGGTCTATCAGCAGCTAAAAGTCTAAACTTCAAGTGTGTTTTTCATGCTTTAATGCCCTCTAAGAACAGACAAGACTCCCACCATCATTCAGATATTTCTTTTTTATTGCTCAGCTCACTATCTGTAACTGTGCAAGATTACTGAAACCGGGAGCCAGGAGGGGAGGCGTGAGCAGCCCCGAGGGTAGAAAAACGATTTGAAAAGCTGCTGGAAAACGTTGGCAGGGAGGATGAATGAAAAATATTCTGTTCTGGTTCAAGAAATGTCACAATGCTGGAAAGTAACTAAGTATTTTCACCACATTACTTGAGCTTAAAAGATGAGATGATGTTCTGCTTCTACTTGAAAATACTGAGTAACACTGCTTCATAATAATTTCCTAGAAATGAGCAGACATGTAATTGCAATTTCTTGTGAAGTTTCCTGGAAAGAATGATGTAATTTGGCTCTAATTATAGGGAAAATGGAGACGCTTCATATTAATTAATTCTAATTAATCTCCAGCTTAGAGCTTAGAGTCTTCTACTGAATGCGCAGTGGGTCAGCTAACACGCATCCTGAATATATTTACACAGGTTTTGTATATATATAGTGTGTTATCGGGAAATATTTTCCACATTTCTGCACCTTGTTTGTTTCCACATTGCGTTTGCATTGCATTCCTGTCAGTCTACGTGTGTGACTGTGTTTTGACTGGAGACAGAGTTTCGAAACAGGAGGATTAGTTTGGGCTGGGTGCTGTTCTCTCCAGAGCAGTGTGTACTTTCTCTCAGCAGGTAAAGTTTGTGACATGTAAGATGATTTACTGAAGTTAAATTAACATCTCCGCCAACTACATCATCATAACTACCTTTAAATGTGCTCTGTCTCACGATATAGTCTCCAATTTCCTTCATTAGTACCAAATTACATTCTTCTTTCCTGACAAAAACTTTTGGATGTAAATAATAGGGACAAAAATCTTTGGCACTGCAAACAGCCGCTGCAGTGTAATCTAATTGGCGATTGTTCACGTCGTAGTACGTCCTCTAAAGTTCTTGTTTTTGCTACTGACAGGCTCAGATTGTTATTTAAAGTGTCCTACAGAGGCAGAGCTTTTTATTAAATTTCTTTACCCAGACATGTTGTTATATATCACTATCAGACTCCATCAACAAAAACAGCAATTTTACCGAGTAGAATACAGGAGGTGCTGCCCAATATCTTACGCGATCTGTTTTGTTTGTGTGTTGCTAGTAACTGATGGTGGAAGAAGTATTCAGATACTTTACATAAGTAAAAGTACCACACAGTAACACAAACTAACACAGCTCCTGTGCTCTGCTCAGTAAAATAATATTTCTAATGATCTGATATACTAATCTAGTGGTGTCTTTGGATACTGCTTATAACAAAATCAGGAGTTTATTTTTTTAGAAGTGATTTTTCTTTCTGTTTTATACAGATCTTAATTGCCCATCATACTTAGGGTGGCCTATATTAATTTGCTCTATAGTCATCTTAGCAAAGGCATCTGTATAGAAACAAGCGGATCATGCAAACATATCAGCAGGCAATTAAACACGCTGAAGTTCTGTGTGTGTGTGTGTGTTGCTTTCAAAATGAGAGAACACAAACACAGTAACACACACAGCCTGCTCTGCTGTGTCGTTACAGTCTGTGTGGGCGTCTTCCGCTGCCTGACAAAGGAGAGAGTCAGTAGTAACTTCAGATTTGGCAAAAAATAAAAAAAAATGAGATGCTGTTGATTCTGTGAGCTCATGTTGGGATGAGGAGGCGACGGGATGAGGTGACTCCCCAGTGAGTCAACAAATCTCAAATCACATCACAAACTAAGCATGCAGCACTGGCCAAAACACATGATTTCAGCCCTGAAATGTCTTTGTTGCTCCCTTATATCCAGACTAATTCTTTACTTTAAATACCAAATCTTACACAAGAGAAGCTGTGTTCATAATGTAGCATAAAAACAAATACTTAATACTTGTTCATAGGTATTTACAAGACATATTGTTCACAGTCAAAGACTGTTTGTGTGGGAAGACGTATCACTCTGTCACCCGCTATACAACCAGCAGACAACTGTGTATTTTTGTAGTTCTCAGAAATTTAAGAATCTCCCAGTATAATTTTTAGTCATTCATCATTATTTTCATCTGATCATCTGCAGGTCACCTCATTTTCAGCCTGTAAAAAAATGAATTAGGCTGCCACTAATACCTGGAATGTTTCTGCCTTCTGAGCCGACAGAAGAGTGTTTCGATATATTTGAGTTATTTCAGCCTTGTAATGGTTTTTGGATCATAAAACAGTCTCAGTGACAAGTTCCTGAACCCCTGAATGTTTCATTATGAACTGAAGAGGATTTATCTGAAGTATATAATGTAAATATACGTTTGTTTTGGTGACTTGTTCATTGAAGGAAGCCTTGTTCACATAAATGACAGTATGGCAGTTAAATATAATTAAGTCTTACATTGTAGACCTGCCCATAGGTTCCATTTCCAACCAGTTCAACCAGCTCAAAGATACCAGCTGGGTCTTCTGAGAGAGAGAGAGAGAGAGAGAGGTAGAGATGAATGAGGAAGAGGAGGAGAGAGTGAGGAGACAACAAAGACAAAATGGAGAAGTTATCCAGGAGAACTCTGACTAAACTGGGCACAAGATGGATGAAGGGATTTAAAGTGGAATTTGACCTTCATGCACACACAGACTGACTGACTGGTGCTGCGTACCTGTGGTATTACCTCGTAAAAAAACTCTACATCACCACTCTGTTATGATTCCTTCAATAGGTAACTTGGGTTTTGCAGCCGTCCTGTGTGTAAGTCTACACCAATGCAGATCAGGCTCAGCTGCTTCAGTGCAATCTCAGCTTGTGAACTTTCTAAGAACCATTTTACTATTCAAAGCACTTGAGGTTGTGTTGAGTTTAGTTGTGTAAAAATCCTCCATTATGCAGAGTGTGACCCTTGACAATGAGCAAGGAAACCCCCATTCAGAACAAATGTGGACGGATGAAGGCCAGCAGGCAAATTCAATCACACACACACAGCTACACACAGCCACACACAAATACACAGGAGATAATCTTATCTCCAGGCTGATTAAAATTCAATAAACCTCCCAAAACACAGATCTTGATCTTTAAGCATACCTGAGTGTGTTTGGTATTAGCATGAGTGTGTGCCTGTGTTTCTATATGTCTATTAGCATACATTAGGCCACAGGAGAGCGTTGGGACTATTACAGTGGAGCCTCCTGAAGGGGATTAGCTTAAAAAGCAGTGTTCCTTTTCACTCAAGGTCAAACAGAAGCACATCAAATCCTGGAGGACCGAGCCTCACGTGCACACACACACACACACCTGTACATGCCTGTTAACATCTCTTACCAAGAAAAACACCAGTGAGGAGAAACAGAGGATGAGAGGAGCTGATGTAAAATTCAACCAAGGCCCACCTGCAACTTTCTAGCACCTGGGTTGCTGGTAAGATTACTCTCTGATAAACAGAGGAAAGGTTCTTAAATTTGTACATAAAAGCGTGAATATACTGGAGGGACTTTAACACAATCAGTGCACATTTGTTATCAGTGCTGCACTATGTGATCAGGACGTACTGTACTAATCTTGGCAGTTATTGTAGAAGTTTGCACACTGGAAATTTAACATACTGGACTGTTTTCTTAAATGATGCCGAGTTACAGTTACAGTCGCTTAACTTAACAAGCTTATTCCAACTATGACTTCTCAGAGCAAAAATGTTTTCTCAAGGTTTCAACAGTTTATCTTTCATTTTCTAAAGAATTGCAAAAGTATGATTAGGTATGAGCAGCTAAAACACTCGAGCAAAGGTGCTATTTTAACGTTTTTGCTAATGCTACCCAGCTAACGTTAGCATTAAAGGCTGTTTACTCATCCATCTAGAAGAAACGTTGCAAATTTGACTAATTTTATAATTTCTAGTTAAGGTTTTAAGGAGTATTCACATCCTTTAGTTTTTTCCGTTAAAACAGATTTTATCAAGTAATTATATCTACAATTAATGGAGCTATATGTACGTTTTTGCTAATGCTATATAGCTAACATTAGCGTTAACGGCTGCTTACTCATCAATCTAAAAGAAACATTTTTTGCTAATTTCGCTACTTCTGGTTAGCATTTTATGATTCAGGACTTTTCATTTTAAAGGCGTAATTACATTTCTTTCTTTTTTCCCCTTAAAATGTATCTTATCAAGTGATTACATCTACAATTAATGAAGCTATATTTACGTTTTTGCTAACGCTACGTAGCTAACATTAGCATTAACAGCTGTTTACTCACCAGTCTATGAAAAATGCTGCGAGTTCAACATCAAACTTCCTTCCTTTACTCTCTAAAAGCAGCCTCAAGAGGTAGAAAGCAACACCAATGATAACTCTTGTTTTACGTCTGCTCCTATCACGTCTTTTCCTCTTAATAAGTTAGCATGCTAATCAGCTAGCCCCAGCCTGCCCTGTTTCATAACACACTTTGTGATAGTGAGTCACTGTAGCATTCAGCCTGTCCTCAGTCCAACATGAGATGATTAAAAAGTAGCTCTGTCTATAGAGCTTATTCTAACCTCTTGTCGATGGATAAAGCTCAGTCTCTGCTTCAGCTTCTTTAGCAGCAAAAAAACTGCAACTTTTTTCAAATTTGACTTCACAGAAACTAGTAAAAAATAATTTTCCATTTTTCATTTTGTTTTCTGAGCTGTTGCTGGAGTTAAACACCAAATGTTCCTCCACTTTTTTTTTTCTTTTATCACAACCCTGTCACCAGAAAAACTATTCTGCAAATTCACAGCCAACATTTGTTTAATTCTCACTTTCTAAACTATTGCATAAGTATGGTTAAGTAAAAGCAACTAAAACGCTTGGGCAAGGTTAAGGAGAGAGCAGTAGGAGAGTCTCCTGCATTAACTTCTGGTTTCTCTGCTGGGTGACAACAGTCATTGTTCACACAACCTGTAGAGGTCGATGTCAGGTTTGATGTGGCCACAGATCATGTTAAAAATGCAGATATAAAACAAAAATGGACACACAACTGTAAATTTTGGGGCATATGATGAAATTTAGATCTTGTAAGTCATCACACCCACACAGATGTGGAAACTATGACTTGGGCTTCTGGTAAATCATGATGAAACTGGGTTTTTGTTAAGGACAACATTAAAAATCGTTAATTTCTCCTTCTGAAAAACGGAAAAGGACACGAGCTAACAAAGAATAACAAGGCCGTGACCTCTGGGTCCTCATCAGGAGCTGTGTCAAGACTCTAACGGGATATTAATACACTCCCCAGCCAGAGCTATCAGAGGAATACAACCTCAGTCTGTGACATATTTCAGAATAGAGTGTGTCTAATGGGAGGTACAGTGAGAGGAGGAGGAGGAGGAGGAGGAGGTAAACAAGGTGAAGATGGGTTAAACATGAGCAGATGATCAGAGATCATTTGAGACGTGACGCTCTGCAGAAACAGGAAGTATGTGTATACATGTGTGTGTGTGCTTGCGACAGGCTTTGCGTCACGCTGAAATGTTTCCCCCCAGCTCTCTCTGCTCCGTCCTTGGTGACCTAATTTCGAGTCGTCATGCCACTGAGGGAGAAGAGCAAGGATTCACGTTTTTTTTTACAAGAACATGCACATCTTCTCCTCTCTGTCTGTCTGTCTGTCTGTCTTTGTCCCCCCAGTGTTTGTGTGTCTGTATCTCTAACACACACACAGACACACACACACAGACAGACTTGCAGTCCCACCCGGTCGATCATGCCCAGACTTGATTGTTGCTCTGCAGGTGCAACTGTGTTGCATAAGCAGCGAGCAAAAGGAGGAGACAAGGGAAGAGGAGCTATGCAGAATACACACACACACACACACACACACACACACACACAAAGTCACATGTGACATCCACAGTTCTTCTTGAACTGAGCACATGTTAAATCCAACTAAGAATTTTTGTGAATCATCAGTCTCTCTCTCTCTCTCTCTTCTGTGTGTGTCTCTCTCTCTCTCTCTCTCTCACACACACACACACTCATTCCTGCACCGTCTCCTCCTGTACACCTCCTATCCTCGCGGGCGCGCATATGCACGCGCACAGACCCCACAAACAGCCACTGCGATGCAATGCTGCTGTCGCCACAACATCACGAAATGGCGGAACTTGCGCTCCTGTTGCGGTTATCATCGCTATTATTCACGGTGTGTGTGTGAGAGAGAGAGAGAGAGGTGCGCGTGCGTGCATCTGTAACCTCTGCATCTGTGTGTGTGTGTGTGTGTGCTCAGTGTCTTTGAGTGTGTGTGTGTGCTGTGAATCTGTCAGTGAGCAGGCAGCTTAACATCTGCCCCACATAGTACAGACAGAGCGGCCTCTATTATGCCGTCTCGACGCACGCGCATGGGGATGGGTGCACGCAGCAGCAGCAGCAGCTCAGGCCCCACATCACGTCCCAATTGTTAAGAAAACAACAACAAACAACAACAGGAGGCCGGTGGGAGGCCACATGATCCCACACTCTGCTATCCGACCTGATTTCCTCAATCACTGGCCGCCGTGCACGATCACTACAGCCCACACACACACCAAGTGCTGTCGCACATGCACGCGCACGCACACCACTGAGTGGGCGGCGGCAGGAAGCAGCAGAGGGAGACTGGAGGAGACGCATCCTTTGCGTGCTTGGAGAGGAGGAGCGGTGAGGATGCAGAGGGAGGAAGGAAGGAGGGGTAGGTGCTCAACAGCTTCACATGCACGCGCAACACACACACACAGGGAGTACATTTACCCGTAGCAGACAGGTCTATCTCGTCCAGACTCCGCAGGAGTCGTTTCTGTCTTCTCTGGTAGACATGGACTCAAGATGGCTTCCTCAACGACCATCGACCGAGAGGTGCAGAGCGGCGATGAACTCACACTTAAATAAATAAATCCCCCACCCACCCCCAAAAACTCCCCGGAAATGCTTGTGCAGGCGATGCTTCAGGAAGCAGAGACGAGCGCTCCAGGAGGAGAGAAGACGGAGGAGGAGCGCGAGGGAGGCGATGCGCGGAGCCCAGGTGCGGCGCTGCTCGGCGCTGTGAATCCGGTGAATCTGGTGTTACATGCCCACCTCGACCCCCAGAATCTGCACGGGAGGAGAGGAGCCAAGACAGAGATGGAGAGAGAGAGAGAGAGAGAGAGAGAGAGCACAGCAGCCGCGGCGCGTTGAGAGCGAACACACCCGTCCGTCCGTCCGTCCGTCTGTGAGGCGGAACAGCAGCGCGCTTCCCGGGAGTGGCTCAGAGGAGGCTGCGCTACAGACAGAGACGCCCAATGTCACTCACACACACACAATTCTCTCAGAGTGATGGTGACAAGACGCGAACACACACAGCTGTCTGCGCTCAGGCGGCAGCTTATTAAGGACAAAACTATGGTAATCAATCAGACTGGGAGCTGCAGGTCACAGTCAGCCGAGGGGCCCCCTGCCTCAAGGCTCCTGAGTGCTAAAATGGTCTTTAAAACCCAGTACTTAGGACATTTTCATGCTTCATTTATGTCTTAATGTCACATCAGAGGGACAGTGAAGGGTGACCGCTGCCCTCTGCTCAGCTCTGATTCCCTTCCACATGAATCCAAACCCAACAACCACTGACGGAAAGAACAGTACATCACTCACTTCAGGTTTACTTTTGAGTATTTGTGTTTGTGCCAGATTTTTGAAAACTCCACCACATCTACATCTCTGTGGTCCTCTTACATTTACACACAATAAAACACATTGGTTATTGGATTTCACCAGCATTTGTGCCCAGGACCTCTAACAATAAAAACCGTCTAGTTGGACCCCTGGTTAACATATCTGAGTTTTAAAGATTAGAGAAAATCTGACATAAATATAACTCAGAACTTTTCTCTCTTAGACCCTTAAGTTCATCTAGACCTCTGGAGTGGCCTGACCCCATAAGTGTTGACACTGAACAGCTGACTTCTCCATTAGCTATTAGTTATGACGGGCACAGCCTCACAACTTCATGAGGTTTGTGTTATTTCTGTTTCAGTGATTGCAATTCAGTCAGCTCTGTCTGAGAAAAAGGATGACAGCAGCAGTGACATCATCATCACTGTCAAAACATGCCGCCGAGCCCTTCTTCACGCTTGGGGAGGAGGTAGTGGTCTGAGGCCATTATAGAATAGGGCGTGGTGTCAGACGCCCACATTTGGAGGACGACTCACCTGCTTTTCTCAGACAGAGCTGACTTGTAGTTTTTACCGACCTGAAACAGAAAAACCACAAAAGTTGTTGACTTCAAACTTCCTGCAGTTTCACCTCTGCTTCTCATGGTTTTTTCAGGAACTGTACTGCATTTCAACCTGTGTAGCCCCTCCCCTGACATCCACCAACCCTGCACCCTCCCGCCATAAATGTCAGTGCTGGGCTCAGGCTGACTCACGCCACAGGCCGAGGTTTGGAGCGCAGAGATTTGCCAGGCACAGATTTCACACCCTGTCACTGTGCTCCCCGCAGCTGCTGCCGACACCTGAGACTGTGGGAAAAACATCTGGCAGCAGCTTCTCCTGACTAACCTGCAGGACACACCCGTGATCTGTTATCACAGGCTGAAATTCATGCAAATCGAAGAAGTTAGAGCAAATCACAGCTCTACCTGAAGATAATCAGACACTATCTGGCTGATTCTCAAACACAGAGTAAAACACAGGTAGTCTGCATGCTTTGTGAGTCAAAGTTGTACAACACAAAGTAAATTGTGATATGTTAAGTCAGGTTAGGGGAGTTTTATTGATACGAGAGAGCTGCACAAAATGTATGTGTGATAGAGATCAGAGTTTTAAAGAAAGGCCAAGTTCTACCAAACAAACTAGGAAAACTAAATCTTTAAGGAGCTGGATCTTGTGCTGGAGGACACTAAGCTGAAGAAACTAACGTCCAAACTTGGCATCATAAGACCTAGATTGCGCTTCTGTAGCACCATCCAGTGGCTCTGCCAAAGAAACCCAGGGAGGAGGATTTTGGGACAGTGGAGGTATTTTATGACAGGGGCTGTTTCTTTTCCATCATTTCACGATAAAACTAAGCAAAGAGATGGCGGACGCGAGAGGGAAAAAATATTCACGATTATAATAAGAGGAAGGAGGCTGGGATGATAGTGAAATTACTGGCTTCATTACTGAGTCAGATCAGACTGACATCTTTATTTTGTCATCATTTATTGACATGTTCTTTTGTGACTTTTATCTTGCTCTGATCAGAGACATATTTCCAAACACTGTCTTCTAATGGAGCTGTGATGTATTCATCTGACAAAGAGAAATAACTCAGGACAACTTATGCTTTTTTTTTTGAAGCCTCTCAGCTGTCTCTCCTGGTCTTCAGCGGTGGAGTTTGCCTTTCACCATCAGCTGCAAAGAAAGCCCAGAACAAGTTCCGGATTAAGAGCTAATATTTCTGTTTTGTCTCAGGATGAATCAGAGTGAGAAAGTGCAAGAGAAAAAAGAACTTGTTCCACAGTCATTACTGCTGAGTGCCTTTAAGCAAGGCACTTGACACTGAAGTGCTCAGTGAACAGCTCACCGGGATTGCACCAGGTAGTTTATAGTGTGTGAATCAGCAGACACGCAACTTCACACATTTGTAGTGACAATTCTAATTCCTCACAGTGAGGGAAACATGAGTTAAAAAGATGTAGCAGTCGTTAAAAACCAGCTGCCACTGAAATCCAGCCAGGAAACTATCAACAATTTTAGCCGGAGTTACAGTAATTTCCTGCTCCAGAAGGAGAAAGGGATCATGGCAATATAAAAGTATAAAAACATGGAAAGTCAAATCATAAAACCTTTTTAATGACTTAATTAACACCTTATTTATTTATTCCATCATTTCACAAAAGGGCCATGACGTGGTACTGCAGATCATCATCACGGGTCACCACGAAAAACAACAGTCTGTGCAACAGTGCATTTTCATAGAGACACAGTGATCAAAGCCAGACAGAGAAGAGATGGGACGGGTCAGTGTTTTCAACCTTTAAAGTAAATTTGGGTAGGTGTGGAATGACATTTTTCTGCCGCTCTTTTACAGTGTCTGATAGATAGAAACAGGCTGGTATTGCACATGGGGCCAGTAAACCTTTTAATGTTTAATCGCCTTTTCAGGCAGCTTTACTTGGTTAATTTAGAGGGGTTGCTGCAAAATAATCGAAATTGAAGCTCAGTTGAGAAGCACTGGAGCAGGAGGTAGAAACACAGGGAGTAGAGGAAGGTTAAAAGAAGAGCATGTTTATGGCCCACTTTTCCATAAATAACTAGAGAAGCTTCAGCTTGTAAGACAGGCACACGCTTTTTTTTATAACATCAACAAAGTCCATGGCTTTTAAAGGGAAACCATTCAGCTTGCAGGGTTCATGCTTTTATCAGTCGTGTTTAATGGTACCCAGCTGCCGTCAAGTTGTCACGGTAACTTGATGGTCGTTGGTTTGTTTTTGGTAAAAATCCATCGTGACAAAAAACAGCTTCATGCAGAGATCATACACAGGAAGACACCGAGGAACACGACGCGACGCTTCAGAAACGCCAGAAGATCAGAAATCCACAGACGACGAGGTTCTAGATTAAACTTGAGCGTGAGTTTTAATATTTATATAAACTTAAAGCTGGATTAACTGATTTTCCTGAACTTAGAAGTCATTAAACCAGCGCTCATCTCGATATCCAGCCAGGAAACCTGAAAATATCCAGATTTCTAAATGGAGTTTAGTGCGCTTGTTAAGCAGCGACAGTACCTCCTGCCCAGGCTAGGACTGCGGTAATATACACCTTAAAGCTTTAAAAGAGACTGTCAATTTTCTCTTAAGTATTGCTAACACTTCAAATATAACAGATATGAAGTTGACTGTCGCTTAAGAATTTCAACTCATGAAACGGAGCGTTGTAATAAACTTATCATGCATGAATCTGTGTTATGTAGTTAAAAAAGAGCGGAACAAGCGTATCTGAGTCTGTAATTTCCTGTCAGTTTCCTGGAAAGAAAGATACACACCTTCAATATTTATCTTCAGGTAAAACTACAATTTAATCATTATAATAGAGACTAAAATGCACTCCTCTCCCTCTAATCCTTCCAGAAACTTCACAGGAAATCCATAAAGTAAAAGCACTACCTAAAGGAACCAGATCAGAGTATAAAAACAGGTCACTTACAACAGTCGTAGACTTACAGAATGAGGAATGTAACAAATGAACAAAATGTTGCAACATCCGCCATAGTCTTTTGCACTTGTGATTTTTTCTGATATAAAAATTAAAAAGCAGGGCACTGGGAGAGAGATGAGACGAGTTTTGAAAAATGGCCGACAGCTCTTCATCTCCCTCTGCGCCTCTTTTAGTGCGTCTTTTCGTGCCGGCCAGGAAGAGTCAGAGCTGCGCTCACCGGCCCCCGGATGCTGTGTATATAGTGTTGTCAGGAGAAGGAGGAGCGAGCCGCTGATAAAACATTATCCAGTGCAAAAGCTTGGGCAGGAGGAGGCCCAGTTGACCGCTCTATCTCTCCACTTCCTGCTTCTTCTTGTAAAACGTGAGGCCCAGGTTTTCAGGCATAATTGTAGAGTTCATCGCCCGCCTGCTGGTCGACCTCTGTGTTTTGCATGTTTTAAAAGTAAATTTAAGCATTTGAGAAAGTGTAATGTCATTCGTGGTGCATTCAGCGCACTGACGGTTCAGAGGTTTACGCAAATCTGCCGCAACCATTGGGCTGACGCCATTTTGAGGTCATGATGTTGATGTAGAGATAGTTTAAATTCTACGAACCAGATTTTTGTCTTCTATTCAGCTCTGGTTGAATATCTGTAAATGTTTACACCTGGCTTAGATTTGAGGCACCTTCTTCTTGAGCCGCTCACTTAAAAACTACTTCTTTCTCTTCCAGTTCAAACTACAGTATTTTTATAGTATTTCTGGCATTGGCTTGCTTGGCAAAAGACACCACAGACCTGCCTGTCGAGTTTTAAGCACACGACGGTACACAGCTGCTGCCAGGACAGCTGATCTGAGGTGGGTGTGGATTTAATAGCTGGATGTCACACATCTGGTGAATTCAGGATAAGCTTTCACAGAGAGTGGAAAACCTGAAGCATCTGATGACAGTTTACAGGAAATGTCAGGGTAAAACAGACCTGACTATGAGCTACTGGCAGTGATATGAAAGACAGATGTTAACATTTAAGAGCATAACTAACAGTGGATACATTTG